>OZ018319.1:209840468-209946966 GCA_963969495.1 Ceratothoa steindachneri | reverse complement strand
GTTGAACTAAGAAGAAAAGTAAAAAGTGAAACCAAAAGAGCAAAACGGAACGAAGAAATAAGAGTAGCTTTAAAATGTAAACAAAATCCAAAGGAGTTTTTTGCATTAGTAAATAGTAGAAAACCAATAAAAAATAGCATTGGTCCAATAAAAGACAAAAATGATATATTACAATATAACGATTTTGACATTGCAAATACTTTAAATGAATACTTTGCATCCGTTTTTGTAAATGAGAATACGAGTAATAAACCCACGCCAACTATCAATAATACCGGTATTAGACCACTCAAATCTATTAGATGTACCGAAATTATTACAAACAAAAATATTGAGAAAATGAACAAATTTAAATCTCCTGGACCAGATAATATACTTCCACGAGTCTTGAAAGAAGTTAAAGACCAAGTGTCTGGACAATTGACACAGATTTTTAATAGATCATTAGAGAGTGGAATTGTTCCTACGGATTGGAAGCTAGCAAATGTGACACCGATATTTAAAAAAGGTCACAAAGAACTAGCTAGAAATTATCGCCCAATAAGTTTCAATAGTTGGAAACACCTCCTTGAAACCCGTAATGGCAGCTGAAATAGGTTGTAACACTTAGAAAAGAATAAATTATTAAAGGATTCACAGCACGGATTTAGAAGAAAAGGTCTTGCCTTACAAATTTATTAGACTTTTTTCACTTTGTAAATGAAGAATATGATAATACCAGATCAGCAGACATTTTGTATTGGATTTCCAAAAAGCTTTCGATAAAGTACCCCATAAGAAATTGTTGACTAAAGTAAGAGCCCTAGGAATAGAAGGAGATGTAGCCAAATGGATCGAGAATTGGCTCACTGATCGCAAGCAGAGAGTAGTTATTAACGGCCAACAGTCAGAATGGACAATGGTAACTAGTGGAGTACCACAAGGTTCAGTCTTAGGTCCCTTGCTATTCATTATATATGTCAATGATTTAGACGATGAGCTCTTGTCAAAAATTTCAAAATTCGCAGACGATTGCAAGCTAGGAAAAGCAATAGTAACTGAGGATGATGTTATTAATTTTCAAAACGATATTGATAAAATAGAGAAATGGTCGAAAAAATGGGAACTGCCCCTAAATCTAGAAAAATGTAAAGTAATGCATGTAGGCCATAAGAATCCCAAAGCGAATTACAAAATTTTTGATCAAAATATTAGCATAACCAATGGTGAAAGAGACCTAGGAGTTCACATATCTAATGATCTAAAATTTTCTCAACAATGTATCGAAGTAGAAAAGAAAGCAATGAAGCTTCTCGGATATATTAAACGTCAATTTAGCTTTAAAAATAGAGCTACAATTCTAAATATATTTAATGCATTAGTAAGACCACAGTTAGAATACTGTGCTCAGGTCTGGTCACCATACCTACAAAAAGATATTGATAGATTGGAAAGAGTGCAAGCTAGAGCCACTAAATTGATACCGGAACTCCGAAATTATAAATATGAGAAAAGACTAGATATGCTAAACTTATTTACCCTAGAGAAAAGACGTCTGAGAGGTCAACTGATAGAAGTATTTAAAATAATGAAAGGAGTCAATAATGTTAACTCTTCAACTTGGTTTCAACTTTGCACAAATAATACACGAAATAACAGTTTAAAAATCGTCCCAAAGCGTTTCAGAACGAATATATGCGGAAACTTTTTTTCCTATAAAATTGTCAATTATTGGAATCAGTTGCCTGAAGAAGTAGTGGCCAGCAATTCATTAGAAACTTTTAAAAATAAGCTTGATAAAATAATTTTATCGATGAAATAACGAGTGACAAAACATTATATGTTGCTAAAATTAGGATAAAAACAGCATGCTGTAAGCATAGATGTGTAAAAGACACTGTATAATATGCAAATAATTTTCTCGTAGATTATTATTAGTTTAAGATCTTGATGTAAAATATTGCCCTCAAAGGCAGTTCTCAGACGAAATATAAAATTAAAAATTGATGTATAAATTAAGTATGTACATATTAAGTTGTTTCTGCTTTCCTATAAAAATTCCAGGATGTGTCTTTTGTTCAAACACTTCCAGGTACATATTTTCCTTTTATCAAACCCGTCATTGGGTGGGAGAGGTGGGTGGGGAGAGACTTCATCTTTGCTATCCTATTCCTTATCATTAGGATTGTAGATATTTAATTTAGATAATGACATGAGTACTTCCAATGAAATGGATTGAATGGTCTTTTGAAGTACTTAGCTTCCTTGTAACTCCTTGTAACTCTCTCTCTCTCTCTCTCTCTCTCTCTCTCTCTCTCTCTCTCTCTCTCTCTCTCTCTCTCTCTCTCTCTCTCTCTCTCTCTCTCTCTCTCTCTCTCTCTCTCTCTCTCTCTCTCTCTCTCTCTTTTTAACACTGTATCTGACCTACATAATTGTACATTATAATATTAGAATCTTATCATTATTTGTTGAAAAGTAGGTTTTGCACGAATCTACCCGTATCTCGCCTCCATATTTGTATAATATAATAATCAAGGATAATACAATAATTAATTATGCCAGGAGCGGAGAAATTAAAAGCTTTGTGTTTCAAGTGCAAGACTCTCAAGTGGTGCATAAATTTTCCGGAGCAAAACTTCAACAGCATCACCTCCATCAGCATTTGTTTATTCTGCAAAATAGAAGAAAAACATACCAGGGAAAAAAGTGACTTTTTAAAAACTATCGGTGTCCTGGAAAACAAATTTATGGCACTGGAGTCTAAATATCTCGATGTTGCTACAAGGAGCCCCGCTTGTCAAAATTCCGAAGCTAAAATTAAGGAATTAGAGAATAAAATACTTTACCTCGAGTCAGCAAATCAAAATATTTCCCAGCAGAATGTTAACTTAAGTGAGAAAATTGTTCGTCTTGAACAAGCAGTTGCAATACTGGAAAATAAAGTAGAAAGTAAAGATAGTGCTTCTACAATAGTAAGGAGCAAACAAACTGTAAATGCAAATACATCACAGAATATGCAACCTGGATCCTATAATAGTTTTTCAAAGTCCACTAGAACAAAACAAAGCTCTTTGGCTTCCAAAGAGGAAAAGCAGACGACCCTTATCGGAGATTCTCTCGTAAGAAATCAAAGTGACTATTTTGGCCTAAATGAAAAGAAAAATAGGGTGACTTATTGTTATCCAGGTGCTACTATTAGGAAAATTGAAGAAGAAATTTCGAAACTAAAATTGGACAGTAAAGACAGTACCGTAGTAGTTCATGTTGGTTCAAACGACACGTATGTAAAAGATGGAAAGACAAATACAGAGGAAGTAGTTTCAAAATTCGAATCATTAACGAACAAAATCAAAGACAAAACGGATAAAGGCATTATGATAGGTATATTGCCAAGACTGAATGCATCAAGAGAAGTAATGAGTAAAACCATTGGAATAAATATGAAGCTCAAAAGAATGTGTGAGTCAAAAGGCATTAAATTCGTTAATCTCTGGCTAAGCTTTATCGATCGTGGTGAGTATTTCTTAAAGGATGGGACTCACTTAAATAATAAAGGTAAAAAAAAAAATATGGAGACCTTCTGAACATCAATGTATATAATCTATATGAATGCACTCGTATAAGGAATATTTCACAAATAACAAACACTGCGACCAACCAGCCTTCGGGAAACGAATCGCCTCCAGAAATTGTAAGAAACCAATGAAAGCGGTTCTTCTAAATGCACGTTCTATTAGAAATAAGTTATTAGAATTCAGAGCTTTGGTGGCTGCAGAGAATTACGACATAATTGCCATCACTGAATCATGGATAAATTTAAACCTCAGAGATTTTAAAGGTGAATTTGAGTTGAAAAATTATAAAATGTTCAACAAAGATAGAAAGGACCGAGTTGGTGGAGGAGTGTTATTATACGTACGAGAACATCTTTACCCAACTGAAATAATCCTAGATACTACTCTCGAAATGATAGGAGTTAAGTTAAATTTAGATAAAATAAATATATGCATATACTTAGTCTACAGAAAACCGCACCAGTCTTCAGAACTTGATGTAATGCTATACGGCCTGCTAACAAAACAAATCGACAAGAAGACAGCTGTAATTTTGGGTGACTTTAACTGCAGTAAAATAAATTGGACTACAAAGCAAGCTGACAGGGAAGGCCAGAGACTTCTGGACTTTATCGATGAAAATTTCTTGACTCAGTGGATTAGTGAGCCAACAAGAGGTAAAAACATATTAGACCTCATATTGTCCACTGAAAGCGAATTGATTTCAAACACTTATGTTGGCGAAAAATTTGAAGGTAGTAACCACAATTTAATAGAATTTAATATCATAATATCAGCCTTAGAAAGAATTAAAAAAATACAGAGACCCCAATTTAACAGAGGAAACTACGACGCCATCAAAGCAGGCTTAGAGGCTTATGTGATATCAAATGAAGGTGTAAACAATAATTGGATAGAATTTAAGAATTTTGTCATGGAACAGCAAACAAAGAATATTCCAATTAAAACCCGAAGTTTAACCGTTAAACAAGATCCTACGTGGTTAACCAAAGAAATAAAAAGAATGATAAAAGACAGGCAAAAAATGTATAGGTTACTAAAAATAAAAGGTACTCAACAATTAAGGGAACAATATCATGTCTTAAGGAGAAAAATAAAAAGAGAGATAAAAATAGCAAAACGAGAAGAAGAAATACGAGTCGCTCAAAATTGTAGAATAAATCCAAAGGAGTTTTATGCCCTTGTAAACAATAGGAAGCCAATAAAGAACAATATTGGGCCATTGAGAGATTGTAATGGTACCTTAAGATACACTGACTACGATATAGCTTGTCTACTCAATAATTACTTCGCGAGTGTTTTTACTACTCAAATAACTTCTCCTATACCCGAGATAAATATTGTATACGACGGAGACGACCCATTCGAGAATGTTAGCTGTACAACCGAAGATGTTGTAAATTTAATAAATAAAATGAACGTCAACAAATCTCCTGGACCTGATATGTTTTATCCTAGAGTTTTGAAAGAAGCGAAGGAAGTTTTTAGTAAACACCTAGCCAAAATTTTTAATCAATCATTAAACAGTGGAACAGTTCCCATTGACTGGAAATATGCAAATGTTACGCCAATTTTTAAAAGTGGCTGTAGAGAGGTCGTGAAAAACTATCGACCGATCAGCTTGACGTCAGTGGTAGGGAAACTTTTAGAATCATTTATCTGCAAAAAAATTGTTTCGCATCTTGAATCAAAAGAGTTGCTTAGAGACTCACAACATGGATTCAGAAGAAACAGGTCCTGTCTAACGAACTTGCTGGACTTCTTTCAATATGTATATAAACAATATGATGAGGATAAGTCAATCGATATAATTTACTTGGATTTCCAGAAGGCGTTTGATAAAGTCCCTCACAATTTACTCATGGCCAAAGTTAGAGCAGTTGGAATTACGGGAAAAGTAGGAGATTGGATTGAGGACTGGCTTACCCATAGGTATCAGAGAGTGGTAATAAATGGATCTGCCTCAGAGTGGACAAAAGTTTCAAGTGGGGTGCCACAGGGCTCTGTGTTGGGCCCGCTGCTATTCATAATTTATATTAATGATTTGGAAACCAGTCTCGTATCGAAAGTTGTTAAATTTGTGGATGATGCGAAACTTGGAAGAGGAATATGCAACAAAGAAGACGCAACTGAGATTCAGAGAGATATAAATCTTATCGAAGAATGGTCAAAAAAATGGAAAATGCCTTTAAACTTTGATAAGAGTAAAGTAATGCATGTCGGAAGGAAAAATCCACAAGCAGTGTATACATTGTTCAATATGGAGTTAAAAGAAACAAAAGTCGAAAAAGACTTAGGGATTTATGTATCGAGCGATCTTAAGTTTAGTATGCAATGCAGTGAAGCGGAAAAAAAGGCATCCAAAATCCTAGGATACATAAAACGACAATTTAAATGCAGAAACGAGACCATAGTATTAAATTTATTTAATGCATTAGTTCGTCCCCATCTGGAATATTGTGCTCAATTGTGGTCACCTTATCTGAAGAAAGATATTGAAAGGCTTGAAAGAGTTCAAGAGAGAGCGACAAAATTAATACCATCCCTAAGAAAACATAACTATGAAACTAGATTGGAAAGACTCAAACTCTTCAGACTAGAAACGCGGAGAATGCGAGGCCAGCTCATAGAAACATTTAAAATACTAAATAGGATTGAAAATGTAGACCCTAATATATGGTTCAAAGTTAACGAATGTGAGACGAGGAACAATGGAATGAAGCTGGTTCCGTTGCGGTATCAAAAAAGTATAACAGGAAACTTTTTCTCATATAAAATTGTCAACCTCTGGAATAAACTGCCAAATGATGTAATTGTAAGACTAAAGAGACATTTAAACAAAGACTCGACAAAATAATACATACACTAGATTATTAATTAACTTTAAAAATATAAGGGAAATCCCCATGTAAATAAAAGAGGACCAATACGACAGGATTCTGAAAAGAATGGAATTCAATACATTATGAATGCATATTGTAATCAAGAAAAGTGTATATAAATTAATTGACGGGATTTCCATTATTATACAAAGGTCCTAAGATAAGCATAAATATTGGAACGAAATCCAATAGTGGATTAAATTCAACGATGGTGTATATAGTTTAATGACGAGATACTTATATCATACCAGAAAAGAATATTGAGATTTTCAGCTGGTTAAGTTTCAAACTGTACTGTGAAATTCCTGGATCAGCACTATATTTCAACTGACCAGGTATCTTTTCAGTTTCCGTACCTGCGTTGCAGGTGGGAGAGGAGGGTGGGGAGAGCCTTCAACTTTACTGTCACTTTATCTCTAGCATTGTCTGTATTTTTTTTTTTTTTTTTTTTTTTTTTTTTTTTAAATGTAAATATCATAGGTAATTGACAAAGGCACCTTCTCGGCATGGATCGAAAGATCTCTAGGGTGCTGATTATCCTTGTAACTCCTTGTAACTCTCTCTCTCTCTCTCTCTCTCTCTCTCTCTCTCTCTCTCTCTCTCTCTCTCTCTCTCTCTCTCTCTCTCTCTCTCTCTCTCTCTCTCTCGGCAACGGGTGGTGGTAAATGGACAGTCTTCTGAGTGGGTGCCCGTTACTAGCGGGGTGCCTCAAGGTTCTGTCCTGGGACCACTACTATTCATCATCTACGTCAATGACATGGACGGTGACATGGTTGCCAAGATTTCCAAATTTGCCGACGATACCAAGCTTGGTATGAACGTTGCAAAGGATGGAAATACTGCCCGCCTGCAGGAAGATCTTGGGAAGATTGGGGAGTGGTCGGACACGTGGCAAATGCCTTTTAACGTGGGAAAATGCAAAGTGATGCATATCGGCCACAGAAACCCTCAATCTCAGTATATCCTTAAGGGCACTGCTATGGAATCCACCGACACTGAGAAGGACTTGGGTGTAACAATCACTAGTGACCTCAAGTTCTCGAAACAGTGCATTGAGGCGGAGAAAAAGGCCCAAAGGATGCTAGGCTATATTAAGCGCCAGTTTGGTTATCGGAACCAGGAGATTGTACTGTGCCTGTACAACTCACTTGTCCGACCGCACCTGGAGTATGCCGTACAATTTTGGAGTCCTTCATTGCGAAAGGACATCGCGAGATTGGAACGCGTACAAGCCAGGGCAACCAAACTGATTCCCTCTATCCGACATAAAAGTTATGAGGATAGACTAAGGGAGTTAGATCTGTTCTCACTGGAAACCCGTAGACTGCGTGGTCAGCTCATCGAAGTCTTCAAAATACTTCGAGGGTTCGACAATGTTGACTACCGGGATATTTTCACACTGAGTGAGAACAGAACGCGCAATCACGGCTTCAAACTTGAACTGAAGCGTTACAACCGCAATCTGTGTGGAAACTTTTTCACCTACAGTATCTGCGGTAAGTGGAACGCACTTCCAGTGGAAGTTGTCAACAGTGAATCTGTTGACCAGTTCAAGTCAAGACTAGACAAAGTCTTGAAAAGTGGCCGTTTATGGACGCAAAACAATTGAGCAGCCATGTGCCCGCTCAATTGCTAGTCCAAAGGTACCCTCTTTGAATGGACCGTAAGGTCTCCTAGGGTACTTACTTTCCTTGTTACTCCTTGTTACTTGTTACTCTCTCTCTCTCTCTCTCTCTCTCTCTCTCTCTCTCTCTCTCTCTCTCTCTCTCTCTCTCTCTCTCTCTCTCTCTCTCTGGTTGACAAAATAACGCAGCACGTCGAGTCCAACCACCTATTGAGGAATTCCCAACACGGGTTCCGGCGGCACAGGTCATGCCTAACGAACCTTTTGGAATTCTTCCACTTCGTGTTCAGCGAACACGACCGGGAGAAGGCGGTGGATGTCATCTACCTCGACTTGAAGAAGGCCTTCGACAAGGTGCCCCACCGCCGATTGCTGAAAAAGGTTCGAGCGCTAGGCATCGCCGGAGCTGTAGGTGACTGGATCGAAAACTGGCTGCATAGTCGAAGGCAGCGAGTAGTGGTGAACGGGCAAAAGTCCGGTTGGCTACCGGTAACAAGCGGCGTTCCCCAAGGCTCCGTGCTGGGCCCCCTACTCTTCATCATCTATGTAAACGACATAGATGATGGCATAACTGCGAGGATTTCCAAATTTGCCGACGATACCAAACTAGGTATGAACGTGGCAGACGCGGAAAACGTCGAGAGACTCCAAGCCGACTTGAGGAAACTCGGGGAGTGGTCAGACAAATGGCAAATGCCGTTCAATGTCGAAAAGTGCAAGGTGATGCACATCGGCCACAGAAATCCCCAAGCCGTCTACAGCCTCAAAAACTCGGCGCTCGAGAGCACAGACATGGAAAAAGACTTGGGAGTCGTGATCACCAGCGACCTCAAGTTTTCCAAGCAGTGCATCGAGGCGGAGAAGAAAGCCCAGAGAATCTTGGGGTATATCAAGCGACAGTTTGGGTATCGGAACAGGGAAATCGTTCTCACTCTCTTTAATTCCCTGGTCCGACCTCACCTGGAGTACGCAGTCCAGTTTTGGAGTCCATCCCTTCGGAAGGACATCGCCCGACTGGAGCGAGTACAAGCCAGGGCGACCAAACTGATCCCCTCGATCAGGCACAAAAGTTACGAAGCCCGCCTAGAAGAACTAAACCTCTTCTCACTGGAAACCCGAAGACGGCGCGGTCAATTAATCGAGGTCTTCAAAATCCTCCGAGGTATTGACCACGTAGGCAACGGGGACATGTTCCAACTAAGCGAGGGCGTAACGAGAAACCACGGCTACAAAATTGAGCTGCCGCGTTATCACCGGGACAGATGCGGGAACTTCTTCAGTTACAGTATCTGCAACGAGTGGAACGCGCTTCCGCCAGAAGTCGTGAACAGCGACTCTGTGGAGCAGTTCAAAAGGCGCCTGGATAAAGTCCTGGTTCGCTGACAGGCTCACGAGTCCCTGACTCGTAACAAGTACCCTCTCGTATGGACCGTAAGGTCTTCTAGGGTACTTCTTTTCCTTGTGACTCCTTGTGACTCTCTCTCTCTCTCTCTCTCTCTCTCTCTCTCTCTCTCTCTCTCTCTCTCTCTCTCTCTCTCTCTCTCTCTCTCTCTCTCTCTCTCTCTCTCTCTCTCTCTCTCTCTCTCTCTCTCTCTCTCTCTCTCTCTCTCTATATATATATATATATATATATATATATATATATATATATATATATATCTGGTTTTGCAAAAGTTCTATTAAACTCGGTTTTTGATCTTCATAGTGGTGTACGTGTGGAATAGAAAAAATTCCGTCAAACCTACTTAAAGTTCTATTTTTACAATATGTGCCGCTAAATCGTATTTTCCATTGTGAGCAAGTGTGTCGAGATGGGATTTAAGAGGATAGAGATCTCTTTTCTCCTCTGCGCGGGCCGCAACAAGACAGACATCGCCAAACGGCTCTACGTCAACCGGATGACAGTCCACTAGTTCCCGGAGAGGCAAAATAACGGGGAAGACCTCAAACATCGACCTCGCTCAGGAAGACCTTATGTTGTCAAGAAGGAGAATATTTTGTTAGCCACGGCGTCCAGTACCATCAAAGAGGAAGGTTACAAAAGCTTCAAGTGCGTGGAAGTGCCTCTGTTCACCGACCGCATGCGAGAACAAAGTCGCGAATGCTGTCGTCGCCTTCTCAGCGACTTGATGTATCAAGGTAATCTCAAATTCTCATTTTTTCTGAAGAAAAAACATTCAAGATAAATCCAATCATCAACAAAGCAGAACGATCGCGTGGTAAGCTTCATCCAAGGCGTCTCCTCGGTCCGCTACCTGTCCACAACCAAGGAGTTGGCGTCCTTGATGATGTTCGGCGTCGTTGTTTCGAATGGCGAGAAGAGGCCGATGGTGTGGTTCGAGGAAAGCTACAGGATCACCGTGGCCGATTACAGGTACATCTTGACCGAGAAATTCTTATCCTGGGTAAGAAATATAACGAAGAAGCTGGACTACGTCTTTCAGATGAATGGTGTTTCGGTCCACACGGCCAAGACCGTGCTAGAGTGCTTCAAAGCCGCAGTCTCCCTACCTCAATCCCTAAAACTACGGCCTGTAGGTGCATGTTTAGGGCAAGGCGTGCAAGGTCTGCTACAGTAACGTCGACGACCGGAAGTCCTCCGTCAACCGTGTGTGGGCCAACTTAAGGAAGAACTTCGTTCGCAACGTGTGCGCAGCCTTCAGGTCTCGCCTAGAGCGCGTGCTCGCCACTGATGGCGCCCACATTGATTAATTTTACAATGTAAACACATATTTATATGTTAAAACCATAACTTGTGTAACTGCATCAAAATTGTCATTGTGTCCTTTGTAGAGAGCATCGTATGGAATTTAACATGACTTTTGCAATACCCGGTATATATATATATATATATATATATATATATATATATATATATATATATATATATATATATATATATATATATATATATATATATATGTATGTGTGTGTGTGTGTGTGTGTGTAGACATCGACGATTTTGGGGAGCTGTTTTTAAGATGGATGTCAACTCCCAGCGTCGATTTTAAGCACGCCCGAGTGGTTAAAGCAGAGGAAAGAAAAATCTGGATGTATTGAAATGTTTGATGTGTTCCGTAGCACTCCTTGATCATGTTCGAAGTGCCGTTTACTAAGAGGAGACAGATCGGTGTAATGGTTTGATCCATCGATGGCAGATTGGTTTGAAAGTATGAGAGTGAAAAGAATACGAAAAAGAAAATTTAGTTCTTCAACCAGACGGAAACAGAAAAATCGATTAGAGGGAGGATAAATTGGTAAAGATGAATAATATAAGCAATAATGATATAAACAAAAGGCCTATGTTTATGAAGGTTTACTGTTTTGACCACGCTTTAATTTTTCTGATGGAGGCTGAAAGATTTGGGGACGGGAGCATTTTCCCAATGGAGCTGAATTTCGAATTTATCTACGTAATTTCATTAATAAATGGAATTACGTAACGTAATTACTCATTAAAATTCGTAAGGAAATTAATGCAAATTTTCAGAACAGCATCAATATATTATAAATTACCAACAACCTTTAAATACTCTGTTGTCCAAAAGTAATTACATTTTGAATATGATACAAAAGAGTTTTCTATAATAATGACAACTCTTCCAATACTAAGATTATATAAAAGAATCTCTAGTGATATCTGGAGTAATTTTCTGCACTATTCTTTTAGAACCGTTTAACAATGCTAAAAGGAAGCTTGATTTAATCTTCTTCATGAAGGGGATCACCGACAGGGGCACCATAAAAACGATAACTGTACTCGCTTGTGAGGTTCTTTCACATCCTCCAGTTTCTTGAACAATCTAATAGACAGGTTGACGAAATTTAAATTATTTCTCATCAAAGATGAATGTACTTTTTAGAGAATTTTTCCGATTCAAATTTCTAGTTTACAGTTGATTTTATGGTTACCGTGCATAATTTTTTCATAAAGCTACTTACTATTTTCACCCGCTCTTGTAATTAGTTACAGGGTGTTTGGGCTAATTTGATAAATTTTAAGGGCTCTTTTAAAAAGGATGTTGATGTATCGGCGAACAGTCAACACTTTTGTATAGGCTACAGAGTAAGGTTTTAGTTGAAAAGAAGATAGCTGAAATGTAAGGCTGGAAGGAATTTGAATATTGGAATCGAGCTAACTGTATCATGATGATTCCCGCCGGGTATCAAAATGACGACTGTTGCTCATTGCTCTGTTAACACTAAAAAGGTTGCAAGATGTGACATTGGGAGCTGCAATGGAGCGTAATAAGCCGTGGTGAGCAGAAAGAAACACACCAGCTGTTCTGACTACATCCGAACGCCAAAGTTCATCTAATAACTACAGGACAAGAAGATAAAAGACCCGAGGAAGGAAATACAAGTTTTGACGAGGGAGATGGTTGTTGGAGTCACCACCATGAAGCTGGCCCCTGAATGCAAACATTAGCTACCACTCGTACAACAGCGTAAATGACATTCTGACAGCCAAGACCCAGGTGAATCGCTTGACGAAGGCAAAAAGATCCTGAACAAGAGGTGGCTTGCATATACTCTATGCGACGTTCTACGTATAATTAAGACCACGTTACCCTAAAGTGTGATGATCTATTGGTGTCTCCAGTATTAGTAACGCCATGCTACCCCAAATATTTCAGCATAGTATTAGGTTTAAAATTGACAAGGATGTGGATCTGATGGTTATTGTGGTCAAAGCCTGGATGCAGAGTGTTTCTCAAGGAAGGCCATAGCCCCAGAAAGATTCAGTAGTCATCGGAGATTTTCTACGACTTTACCATCCCCACTTTCTTGCCTCCTAGATCTCCCGATTTTAATCCCAGTGTTTACCATGTTTGGGCCACTTTGGGGAAAGACACCAACTGCTCTGCCTTCAACTCTAAGGCAGGGCTGGTTTACAAGATCTAAGAAACACAGGCACCAGGTTCCGGAGACGTCTTGAGTTAAGGGCTGCTACTTCGAATACACTGTTATCTTTTAACCATGATCTAGGTGGTATCACTTCATCATCATCATCATCACTAACTCTATAATTTAAGAAGGGGTTCTTTTTGAGTATTTGAATAATAATTTCATCTTAGTTTAGTTATGACTTATGTTTTTATATCAAAGTTATTTCTAATAATTCTTTTATAATATCAAAAAAACAAAATGAAGTTAAGAAAATTTGTTTTTATATATCTTCTTTTCTAACTATATTTTAGCAACGTGATATTTTGAAAAGGGGAAAATTAGTTTAGAGTTACTTTTTAAAATTATTATAATTGGGAAAGTACAGAAAGTTATAAAATTTAACCATGGCTGCTTTTTCATTGATTTAAAATTTTAATCCTAGTAACAAAGAGCAAGGTCCACCCCTGTAGGGAAGAGTGGCGAAGCCATTACCTGTATTTTAAAATTTTAAAATACTTTTCTTTTTGACTAAGATATTGCGGGTTTGTTCATCTATGCGAACTGTCAAATTCAGCCCTAACCCCCTCTATATGCATAAGTGAACGTATATAAAATGGTAGGGTTCCTTCCTTATGGTTACTTATTGCAGAAATTTCACGTTTTCCGGTGAGAGGCATACAAGTATACGAGAAAATAAACTTGAAGCATTATCACTAACTAATATTTCAAGTAAAAACAAACCAAGATCAACCTTTTACATGTCTGGGGATGTTGCACACAGACCACATAAAATATTGGTGGAGATTACAACCAATTACATACCTCCCTAAAAACCGTTGAGCTTTGGTCTTCCATTTCAGGTTAGTCTCTAGACAACATCTAACAGTAATCTGAAAGCATTCGTTCGTTACAGAAACCTTAGCATCAATGCTTCAAAGCGCTATTTAATGGCCAGATGCATATGAAGACAATAAACTTTGGAAAACATCCTACATCTTATAGTAGCGTAATATGCTAAAGGTTTACTAACACGATGTAGCAGAATGAGGTCCAATGGCGGCCACGGGCCCTCCTGTACCCACGTAAATCTGGAGATCACCTCATAGAGTGGGTGAAAGCATGGGAACCTAGGCGAGGAGGCGGCTGACGCTGTTATCACTTGACCCAGCTGTCTTTGCCTAGGAACCAATGTCATCTCTTCCCCCCCCCCCCCTCCTCATGCGGCCACCTCTTCGCGAGCATGCGGGTCTTTCTGCTCAAAGATTGGAATCTATTGGACATTTCAACGAGCGTTATCAAGATTCCCCCTTCCCCCGAAGGAGTTGCTCACTTTTGACCAAGATCGCGCGCGCCTCCTTTCCAGGCGCCTATATAACGCTTCGACGCTAGGGTTTTTTAGATCTATGCTTTTTTTCTAAGCCTAAAAGCAAGAAATTTTTTTAGCGGATTTCTTTTATCTGATATGCGAAAAAACGAATTTTCACAGATCTCTTTTGTCCCATCTAAATTTTTTATTTATATATGACTCTCCCCACCAAAGAAAGCCAGACATGCCTTAATATTAATGCATTTCTTGAACTCCACGATTTCTAATTTTATTTTTTGAATTCCAAATCTTTCAACAATCATATTTATTTTTACTGAAATCTTAGAAAGAACTTTGATAAAAGCTTCATATATATGAAAAAAAATCTTAATTATAATAATTTTTCAAAACCATTCAGATCACTTTTTTCCAATCCATTTTCGTTAAAAAAGCTCAAAAGCATCATTGAATAATAGAATTTAATTTAAAAAAGTTTCATTATGTTAAAATTTTTAATAAAATTACAATAACATGGAGTCACACCTGAACTAAGAATTCTTTTAAAATTCAAACTTCCAAAAATTATCTTTCTAAAATACACTTAGAAAAAAGCCACGATAACTTCTGGACGACCTAATATTAGAAACCACTCCAGTAAGCAGCTTCTCACCCATAGTAGGGCGAACCAACGAGTGTTTTGGTGTCTATGTTGGTATCCTTCTGACACGGAAGACAATGGAGATTTCGTCATGGAAGCGCAGGCCTGAGCGAAGTGTATGGAGATCCTGGGTTGCCCAGAAGTCAAGATTCCTCTCTCGGCGTCGCCGGTCCCATCCAAAGGAATGCAGAGCAGTGCATTGGGCACCAGTTTGGCTGCATGAGCTGCCGGAGTCCGTGAACATAGCGCAATGGTCTGCCTCCGGGGCTCCACTCCTAATTTTCAAGGATTATTCCCCTACACTTGACCGTTAGATCAGTGAGGATCTCTTCCACCTGGCTAGTCGTTGGCTGCTAGAGGCAGCTCCTCTGCCTAGTTTAATGGTGCAGTGTAAACACCATCCCCTCACATGTTTTCGGTGACTAAATATACAAGAAAACACCAGTTTTTGTGTGTCCCAATAGTTCGACTATTTTTGGAAAGCGTTACCCCTAGAGAGCCTGCTACGTTTCACATAGTAGGTATCTATCATTTAAACAACTGGACCGAAAATATAAATAATTCCAGGGACTAACTAAAAAGAACTATAATTGATTATAAAATTGAATATATTGCAAAGTACTTTCTGAATATATGAATATTTGACAAAAGTTTAAGCGCCATCTATACAATAGATTTAGTTCCCCAAACTTTAGATAAGGAGAGAAAAAAATCTGAAAGCAGTTAAAAGGCGCTTTTAAAACTATTTACTCCAGGTTTTGCGAATAAGTTTAGATGTTTCATTTTAAAATACAAATCTATAAATTTTTCAGCTTTTTTGCAATTGAAATATGTAGGAATTAATTAAATAGTTTATTTGAAAGGGGTTTTAGTTATCTCTCTTGACTTGATAATGTATTAATACACAATGAAACCCCTATTTTCAGTTATTGGCATTGTTTCGTGTTGCAGTGGACATGAAACCTGCTGATATATTGATTGTGATTAACAGTTAATTACATATTACCAAATAAGAGCCTGCCTACCTTCTACTTCGCGTTAACTCACTCATCCCCCCTACAGGACGTTTCTCACAGACAATCAATTTTCTACGGTTGATTCCTCAAATTTCACTTTGACCAATGAGTGAACACTGGGTGTGACTAAGCAATGGCGATTCTTTTGCTGTCTAATTATTGGAATGTTGCAGTGTTCATGTTAGTAGTTTTCCTCTGATTGTTTAATTGCTTAACAAAATCTTAAAAGAAGTGTTTCGAATATTTAAAGGCAAACTAACTTGGAGATTGAAACAAATACAAATAGTGTAAGTATGTATACAGTCTCAATTATTTTATTAGACCGCCTAGGGAAAATTCTTTTAAACCACTTAAAATATTTTATTTCTTCTTTATTGACAAAAAGGAAATGTTTCGGCGAAAATTAAAAGGAAATAGATAACTGAGAAATGCGGACATAATGCTTATGAAAAATTATTATTGTTATTCACTAACATAAAACTAAGAACGTAATTACAACTTGGGCCCTCCCGCAAAAAAATATGGGGAAAGTTGAATCCTTTGAAGAATAGCGGTCCAACACGAGCATTTTAACAACAGAGTCCCAATTTGAGCAATTTAAAGAATAGGTACCTCAGTTTGGGAGTAATTTAGATAATAAAAAATATTAGGTAAAATAAATAACAGGGATTAGTACATTATTTAATGCTTTATTAAGTAAATCATATTAAAATTACACAAGAAAATAATCTAGTATTACTTTATTTCAAAAATCAATTGAAAATTTACCGCAATACTGTTTAGAAAGTTTAGCATAAAATAATCAAATAAATTTTCCTGATGCCGTTCACGATAGATAAATTCATTTAAATAAAAACATAAGAATCTTTTTTGCACCCATGCAGCTTTTTTTTATTTTAGCTCTATGTTTTTTTCCAATACGGGGTGTTAGGATGTATGGGGTGTGTCAGTGGGATAGTACCCTTGTACTCTGGTGGTTGCGCTTCTCCTTTTTAGAGTTATCCGGATGATATTGGTTCCTATACTGGCACCCAGCCCTCACCTGTGGCTCCAAGAAGATGGCGTGTTATGACCAGCGGCCACACTCCCGCAAACTGCTTAACCAGCAGGCTAAACCAGGTGAGGGTAGCTGTAAGGAGATCCTTTCCTTAGCGAGAATAACCCCATCCGCCCTATGGGTTACCCTTGATTGGGATAGGTCTACGTGAGCATAACCCTGACTGAAAAAGCTGTGAGTGGAGTCTCACATTTCCGGAAGACCTATGCAACCTCTCGCAGTCGATGGTCGTCCTGATTAACTCTTGCCACCATCAATTATGTGTGAGACTAAGCTGTGAGGATGGGCCCAGCACAAGCCCCTCTCCACATTAATCCACTTACTGCACAAGCACAGCTACATGATGAGTGTGAATACTTGTTTAATTATCAACAAAATGTAATGAATGATTTACAGTTAAATGTAGATATCCTAAGATAATGATTTTTAGGGGTAGGCCTTCCATTCTTCTGACTGCGCTGTCGAACTTCGCCTAACTACCTTTTTAATTATTGGTAAAGGAGTACCTGCATCGAGTTGTTGAACTATTTCCAGGTAATTGTTCAGTTTATGGCCAGATGATTTTGCGCGTGATTTATTGGGCTATTATGCTATTTTTTTGTGTTTGTCAGCTATCCCACTGTCCAATTCGCGATCTGTACTAAACACCGCCAGATATAAAAACTAGAGGCCTAACCACATTTAACAATCCCGCTGACCAATCAGCGATCTGTATTAAACACCGAGAGATAGAAAAATAGAGGCCTATCCACACTTAACAATCCTACTAGTCAATCAGCAATCTGTGTTAAACACCGTCAGATAGAAAAACTAGAGGCCTAACCACATTTAGCAATCACATTACGCATTCAAATCTGATGTTAGGTTTCAAATTAGTAATAATACAATGTTTTTTTTAGTTGCGGTAGTGTTGGGGAATTGGGGCGAACCTCCCCATTTCAAAAGTTCTTAATGATTTAAATTTTTTGACAGAAATAGTCGAAATTATTCGGCGCTATTGTCGTCATTTAGGGTATTATTTATCTCCCACTTAATTGTGGGCGTTGCACCCCACACCCCGGCAACTTGAAAAAACCCGTAATATTACTAATTCAAAACGCAACATCAGATATGAATGCACAAGGTGATTGCTAGAATGGCCAGTGGGATAGCTGACAAACACAAAAAAATAGCTAAATAGCCCAATAAATCGCGTGGAAAATCATCCTTCCATAAACTGGTATCGTCGAAGTATCTAAGATCCCATACTCACTTCAAGATACTTCTCTTTACATTTAAGGCCATGAACAACAAGGCCCCGTCTTACCTCTCTTCGGCCATCACATGCACCTCTTTTGAATATTCCTCGTTCATCCCTCTGCTCAATGGGGGACTGCTCTTTCTCAATCGGCGCCCCTAAGTTGTGGAATGCTCTTCCTGCTAAAATCAGGTCTTCTCCCTATCTTACCACATTTAAGCGTCTCCTGAAAACGCATCTTTTCAGAATTGCCTTCTCCCCCTTCTTGAATTTCCATTCTCATCTCAGCACAACGTGCGCTCTGGGAAGGCCTCAGGCCTTGAAGAGCGCATTACAAAAGGCTTATTATAATTATTATTATTCCACAAACCCAAATTTATGAATGGGGATATCTTCTTCTGTGGTGTCTGGGCTTGTGCGAAATGCATCAATTTCTACTTGTATTGTAATACCAGGACCATCTAGTTGAACTGGGTTATTTTCAAAATGCTTAGTGCATACCTTACGAAAAAAACATGAATCGACCATAGTTTTTAATGAAACAATTAATAACTTAAATGCACTTTTTTCTCCAATTTCATCACACAAATCAAAAATAGCTTGAAACCATTTCTGAATGGTGATTTTAGAATTAAAAAAAAATTATTTTTTTTGGCATTTAACACTTTAGGTTTGTATTTTTCACAGACGTTATTTTAACAATTACCAATATATTTAGTCACCAAGAAGATGTGAGGGAGTGGTGTTTACACTGCACCATCAAGCTAGGCAGAGGAGATGCCTCTAGCAGCTAACAGCTAGCCGGGTGGAAGAGATCCTTGACTGATCCAACGGCCAAATGTAGGGAAATAAACCTTCAAAATTAGTAGGAGTGGAGCCCCGAAGGCAGACTACTGCGCTGTGCTCACGGACTTCGGCAGCTCCTGCAGCCAAACTGGTGTCCAATGGACTGCTCTGCATTCCTTTGGATGACACCGGCGACGCCGAGAGAGGAATCTTGACTTCTGGGCAACCCAGGATCTCCATACACTTCACTCAGGCCTGCGCTTCCATGACGAAATCTCCATTGTCTTCCGAGTCAGAAGGATACCAACATAGACACCAAAACACTCGTTGGT
The DNA here is from genome assembly GCA_963969495.1 of Ceratothoa steindachneri. NCBI lineage: Eukaryota > Metazoa > Arthropoda > Malacostraca > Isopoda > Cymothoidae > Ceratothoa > Ceratothoa steindachneri. The sequence continues at coordinate 209,927,624 of OZ018319.1, read as the reverse complement.
TCGCCCTACTATGGGCGAGAAGCTGCTTACTGGAGTGGTTTCGAATATTAGGTCGTCCAAAAGTTATCGTGGCTTTTTTCTAACATTGTATTTTAGAAAGATTACTTTTGGAAGTTTGAATTTTAAAAGAATTCCTAGTTTAAGTGTAACTCCATGTTATTGTAATTTTATTAAAAATTTTAACATAATGAAACTTTTTTAAATTAAATTCTATTATTCTATGATGCTTTTGAGCTTTTTTTTAACGAAAACGGCTAAATGATATATGAAGTGGGTATTGTTAATTAAAAGATATACGTAAAGTAAATTGTTTGTATCAGTTATGTAGCACACTGGTGTAAAAAAAACTATGGAAGACCGCACGCTAAACTGTAAATAACCTGGTAGACCACACACTAAACTCCAAATGGCCTGGTAGACTGTACGCTAAAGTGTAAATGCCTTTGCACACCGCACCATCTAAATTTTAAATGACCTAGTAGACTCCACACGAAAATGTAAATCACCTGGCAGACCGCACGCTAAAGTGTAAATAACCTGGTAGACTACATGTAAAGGGTAAATAACCTAATAGACCCCACGCTAAAGTAGAAACTCATTAACTACATTTTTAAAGATAGTGAGAAACGAAGGGAGCTTTAACTTTCTGAAAGTTTATAAGCTGAAATTAGTAAAAAATATAGAGCAAGTGAAAGTGCGTGAATGATATATAACGCCAGATCCTTCTGCGACCATTGAGGGCGAGAGGATACGCAATCCTTCAGATGTAAGCTGCCACATAGCTGCCCATGGTACATCTGACATCCTATTTGGATGATGGGGAAAATGTAAGTGTGTAAAAGATATATAACCCGAAGAGTAATAGTAAAGTTGTTAGAGAGTACGACACAAGCAGGTGATGTCCTTTTATTAGGTTGGATTTGCCTCGCCATCCCCTTGAGGCAATCGAGACGAAAGCCCAGAAAACGTCAACCTTATTTAAGAAAACGAAGGAAGTTTGTCCAATTAAGCGACGAGGCTTTTCTTTCTCTTTGAATAAAGAAGATGTGAAAAGAGGAACAGTTAAAGAAAAAGACTAGAGAAAAAACCCTCGGAATAATCAAGAAAAGTTTAAGATGACAGAAAAAGCCATAGCAAACACCCTAATTTTTATTTTTCATTTCATTTTCATTCTGTGAAAATGAAATGCGGGGCAGATTTTTGCTTCTCCTCACGTCCATCCGGGTGAGTGTAAATGTATTGACTAGGTAACCACAAGAGAAGAATACCATTAGTGGTAAGTCCGAGAAGTGTGCAGCTCTCTCTTAAACCTTTTTCCGTTCCATAGTGAAAGATGCTCTAATGCATGTCATTCTAGTTAGTCATTTTCACATCTTCACTTCGACTTTTGTGCCGCTTATGAAGAGTTGCGTGCCTTCTCCTTACAGGGAAGCATAAATAGCCCAGTTAAGCATTGCGGTTTGACTTCCCTTCACCGGATCACTTTCATAAATTGTAAAGATCAGCAGACACAGAGGTCCCAAGGGTGGCTTATTTTTATTAACTTACATATGTCTTGAAAAACCCCGGGAAATATGGTTTTATTTTATATTTCAGATGGCCAAAAATGTTGTCTTACCCTGGTTAATATTGTTTTAATTTTATATTTCAAATATTGTTTTAACTCTCTATTTCAGATGGCCGAAAGTCTTGTGACTCTCTGTAAATATTTTTTTAATTTTCCATTTAAAATATTGTTGTGTTATAATTCAGATGACCAAAAATCTTGTCACCCCCTGTTAATATTGTTTAAATTTTCTATTTCAAATGGCCCAAAATGTTGTCATACCCAGTTAATATTGTTCTAAATTTATATTTCAAATATAGTTTTCAATTTTCTATTTCAGATGGATGAAAGTCTTCTCATACCCCGGTTAATATTGTTTTAATTTTCTATTTCAAATATTGTTTCAATGTTATATTTAAGATGCCGGAAAGTCTTGTCACCCCCTTTTAATATTGTTTTAATTTTATATTTCAAATATAGTTTAAATTTTATAATTCAAATGGTCAAAAGTGTTGGCATACCCAGCTTAATATTGTTTTAATTTTCTATTTCAAATGACTTACACGAGAGCCTACAGTTTGGAAGAGAGGCTGATTTCAAGTGTTGAGGCACATGATTGTGTTCATACAGACCTCCTTCTCGATGTGTGACACTGTCAATGTGTTTGAAAATTATTATACTCTTCCTCTATTTTTCTCATTACTATTCGGTAAGGTGTGACAAAAATTTCGGACAACCCTATACTTTAGGTTTCATGTATTACAAACTACAAGAGAGATTTAAATTAGTTCACCTATTTAGTGCTTATAAGAACCTATTTATTTCATGCATGGTATATGAATTCAGTGATTACTTCTTAACATACGTTTATTGGGTACACCTTTTCGAATTATGGTTTCCTCGTACCAGCAAAATATAATAAACCATTTAATTTAAAGACCTTCTGTCAGCTCTAGATTTGATTAACTTATTTGATTTGGCAAAGCATAAGGCGTATATATGGAGTTATGTGAGGCTGCTCAAAGGCATTATCACAGAGTAATAAATAATGACTATTTTTTTATGATTTATGCGGGACAACTCTGCTCAATGTCATTTTAACTCAATATTTTGTTAAGTTATTTGTTTTTTTTTTAAACTTTATTATTTATTAGCTACAAATAGAGGATCACTCATCTCTTAAGGTAGCTTATCTTTATCTTAGTGGTCGGTCTGCTCAATTCGATAAACTGAGTTAGAGGATGCTGGTCTTTCGGTTTCTTCACTTTTTGATGAACGTAATTTAAAAACATTTTACAGATGATTCCTTCGTTGGTCCCTACTTTATTTATTTAGGTAGTTAAAATAATGTTTGTGCTGAAAATCTTAGAGGCATTTCGTTGATTATAAATTTAGTGAATGAAAATGGATGATAATATTGTACAACCGTTTCATTTTATGCATTTTTCATTGTGTTGGAAGTGATAGCTAACAACATGGATATCCTGAAACTAAGTCAGGCTCCCCCACCCTCATTTATTCTAGCTGTGCTCACCCCAAACCTAGCAGTCTTTGGGTGGTACATGAGAAATCTCTCTTAGAGAGAATTAGGGTGGTGAGGAGTTATGTTGGATAGTACTTAAAATTCAACAGCCAAATCAATCAGCCCAAGTGCCCAATGAATGATAGGAAATAAGGTAGAGGGATGGATGTGTGAAAGGGGGCAAGCAGTGCGAATAACATTCATTAAGACGGATTTGAGCTATAGGAGAGCATGTATAGTCGGCCCCATATATTTTGATAGAGAATTCAAAGCAAAAAATCAACAACGGCGTCTCCCTGAGAAAGTTTGTCCTGGAAGAAGTAAAGAAAGTGGGGCAGGTATAAGAAGCGAAAATGTGTATAAGACATAACCGCATATCTCTCTGTAAACATTGAGGCTGGGAAGACATACAATTGCGTTCGTTGGGGGCAGAAGGGCACCAATTCTTCCAGATGTTAACCACACCCAAGCCACCGACGCCACATCTGACATCCCGTTGCGGTGTAAAAACATAGTAAAAGAAAAGAAAGAAAAGAAAGAAAGAACGGAGAAAGGGTATGGAGAGAGTTTTAAAAACCACTATTCCTGACAGGAGCCAGGGGAGAGCGGGTTAAAGCCAGCCTCACCCTTCTCCCGGCTACTTTCAGGGACTAATGGACGAAGGCTGGTTGGCGACTAACCTAGCCCACCACTTAGATCTGGAAATCTTGTTGTCATTACTTCATTGGGTCATTGAATTATTTATCCTCTTACATGCCCATTAAACATATTGCTTCCAATTTTATAAAAATACATTCTTTTTTATTTTCCATTTGTAATGTAACATATGATCTGTAAAATGTAACATAACTAAACCGAACTTAGGTCAGTTTTGCTTAGCTTTGGTATTTTTGAGACTTCTAACAATATTCCTAGCTAATAGATACACCCCTTCACCACAAAATTGGTTTGGTATATTTGGTGCCAATGGCCTGGGAAGCAGCAGGTTAAACTTATCCTTCCATTTCCTCCAATCCCTAAAAAAAACTTGAGAAACTCACAAGAATGTTGAGAAGAGTATAGCGTCAGCCATTTACCACCTATCTCACCCACGCAAGCGGTCATTTGCTGGGGCAGAAGGCTGTCGAAAAGGTGACGCTTACAAAGACGGTAAAAAAATATTACAGAACCAAAATGGCTTGTTGTAAAATAAAAAGACTACGGGGCATTCGAGGAAATAGAAAAGACAAGGAACCATAACACTATGTAATAAAATTCGTTTTTTCCTTGTGCCTGGGTGAAAATTGTTATTTCCCATTTGTTCCTAACTAAAATAAATGAATAAAGTCTAGTTTGATCCCCATATTTTGCTTTTGTAGGTAGTAAGTTGAATTTGTTAATTTGCTTATTGGAAAAATAATTCTAGGGTACTATTAATTTTGAAAAATATTGAGAATATATAAAAAGATTTAGTAGGCTTGAAGTAATTTTGAAGTATGATATAAAATTGTAAATTTTATTTTAAAAAACATTGGAATGTTGTAGAATATTATTTATTTTACGGAAACCTTCCCCAAAATTCTAGATTTAAAGAGAAATTTCTCGAATTTAGTATAATTTTAGGAAGTTTCAAGAATATCCAGAACTTGACAGAACACACACCTGAAAACTTCTAGAACCTTCTGTAATATTTCTGTAAAGTGGATTTGAAACATTTCGTCATCTGGGGACTTACCACACCTCATGCGGAAAGTCATCCGATGGAGTCCCTGTGTCCTACCGAGAAATAGCTTAACATAACATAACATAATTTCACGGATACCAAAAACCACAAGGGCCTATCAAAGGTCATCCGCATTAGTCAAAGCCTACCCACAAAAGGCATTCATAGGATTGTGTCAGATCATGCATCTACAATATACAATTTGAGTCATACACAAGAATGTGTCAAAAACAAAAAACATCAAGATTCGTCAAAATCCAAATCAATCGTAATCTACAATAATAAAAAACTGCATCTACAGGAATGAGTCCAAAATACCCCCCAAAGCTGACCCTCCCTCCACATATAATCATCTAATCTGCGTTTGAAAACATTCAAGTTTGGACAGTCTACCGTCTTAGATGGCCAACTATTCCAGTAATCTAACACTCTATTGGTGAAGAAATATTTTCTAACATCCAACCCCTAGTTCTATTACTACCATCCAACTCAAATAACTTGCTAAAATCCAACTTATACATCGCATAACGAATTTTAAAAAGCTCGATAATAACTCCCCTCACACATCTTCTTTCAAATAAGAACATATTAAATACCCTCAGTTTATCTTCATATTCAAGGTGCTTCGGGGAAGGTATTATCTTTGTTGCCCTCCTTTGTACTGATTCTAGCAGGTTGATGCAATGTTTGAAATGTGGTTACCATGCTTGTGTACAGTACTCTAAATGTGGCCTAACATACGAGTTGTAGAGTTTAAGGATACCCTCTTTACTCTTGTAGCTAACCTTCCTGTTAATGTATCCTAGTACCCTATTTGCTCTATTTTTTGCCTCAATACACTGCTTTGAAAATTTCAGTGACTTATCTACTACTACGCCTAAGTCCTACTCATCCTCAAATGAATTCAGCCAATGCCCATCCATTTCATAGCTAAATTCCCTATTATCTCTTTCCATGTTAAGAACTTTGTTTTTTTAAGGTTAAAAGTCATCTGCCACTTCTGAGCCCAAGCTAATAACTTATTTAAGTCACTCTGCACTTTAAAGCTACCCTCAACTTCTTTGACTACAGCTGCCAATTTAGTGTCATCAGCAAAAAATGACACTTCGCTATTTACAGCACCTCCCAAGATTATTTATATAAACTATGAATAATAAAGGGCTTAGAAAGGATCCCTGAGGTACGCCACTGATAACGTCCCTCCACTGTGAGCTCAACCCATTCAGCACAACTCTGTTTCCTGTCTTTTAGCTATTCAGTTATCCAATTCAAAACTTTACCAGATATCCCATGCATTTTTAATTTGTGAATTAGTCTCTTATGTGAAACCTCATCAAAAGCTTTCTTAAAATCTAAGTAAATTACATCAAAATTCTCTCTCTTATTTAATTGTTTAGTAACATAATCCATAAAATCCAGTAAATTTGTTGAACATGATCGATTCTTTCAAAACCAATTCATATCAAATAGTCCCTATTTTATCACTGTTAGATTTATTATTAATTCTATAATAGCTAAAGAATTTTCTTCGATCTTCATTATTATTTTGAGCTAAATTCATTTTTGCCGCCCTTTTGCTCTTCTTAATAATCTTATTTAGCTCATTTCTGGTCGACCTATAATGATTTAACTTGCCAATAGTACTTTCTCTCTGTAATTTCTGGTATGCCCTTTTCTTCTCAAAAATTTCCCTAGCTATCTCTTGATTCCACCACAACGGTTTCCTACATTTCTCCTCAATATCCTTCATTGGTATATATTTCTCCTGGACTATGTTTAGTATAGTCTTAAAAGTGTCCCACATCTTACAAGTATTCTTCCCCCTGAATTCTATATCCCACCTAATCTGAGTTAGCAAGTTTCGTAATTTATCGTAATCTCCCCTATAAAAATTAGGAGTTTTCGTGGAGTTTGTTAATGTTCTACCTTTCACTATTCCAAAGTTAAAACGATCCATCTGATGATCACTATTTCCCAATTCTTCCCCGACAGTCAATTCCTGAACCAAGTGATCATCATTTGAAAGACCCAGATCTAATATATTGGCACCCCTTGTTCGTTTATTAACAAATTGAGTTAAAAGATTATCCTCAAAGCATTCTGTAAAGTTACAACTTGCTCTATTCCTTCCTATCATATTTTTCCAATCCACAGAATTTGAATTAAAATCACCAAGAATAACTGTATCTACTTCACATCCTTTCCTTATTTCCCTGATCATTAGCTCATCAATACAGTCAGTCTGTCCGGGTGGTCAGTAAAAGGCTCCCAAGTGTATTATCCTATTTTTACTGACCATAATATCTATCCACAGTGACTCAACTTCTTTTTGCTTTATAGTATTATATAGATTTGAAGAAATACTATTTCTGATATAAATAATCAACCCACCAACAGTCCTCTCTCTCCTTTGACTTATGTACATATCATAACTCTGTAGTTCAAGGTCACTCACGATGTCATTAAATTTATTTTCGCTAACCCATGATTCTATTACACATATTATATCTATATCTTAATTAATAATATAACTAAATAACCCATTTTTCCTTTTCCTAAGACTACGAGCATTGGTATAAAGACAACTCAGCCCTCCTATCCCCAACGGCTTAGAATAAATGTGAGACGAGCTAAGAGGGACGCTGCATTATTACCACCAACGAAATTAAAAATGTTATAAAATTATCACAACAGAAAACTCCAGGACCAAACGATTTAAAATTAAAAAAACACATCAAGAATGCTACGAAAAATATTATAAACAGAATCAACATATTTACAATGCCTGTATATATACCGAATATTTTCCCAAAGTTTGAAAGTTTGCCATGATGAGAACTTAATCACTAAAGGAGAGAAAGCAGCTTTCAATCTATAGACCCATCTCGCTGCTAAGGTTCCTCCGAAAAGTAATGGAAATAATAACAAACAGGAGGGTAACAGAATACCAGGAAGAAAATGATCTACATAATACCATTAATTCGGCTTTCGAAAACACTGATAAACTAAATTGGTTATGGTAATTTTGAGTCAGCATTGCTAATGCCAAATCTGAAAATAACTGTAAAGCTTAAAATAACTATACTGTCTTAGTGTTGAAGGACCTGGACAAAGCGATTGCTGAGTTTGAGCTGAAAATTACTATATGGTCTTAGTGTTAAGGAGTCTGGACAAATTGATTGTTAAGGCTGAAGCTTAAAATAACTATATCGTCTTGGTGTCGATGGATCTGGAGAAAGAAATTGCTATGGCCAAAACTGAAATTAACAATACCACCGTAGTGTTAGTTAGAGATGTGGAGAAATAGTTTGATAAAGCGATGATGGAGGGTATACAATTTAAAATGCCAAAGCTGGGTATAAAGAACAAATTGGAAAGACCACTGTATAGTTACCTTGAGAGGATGAATACATACATTGCCATTGAGATCTTTGAAGAACCAGATTTAAATCTAAGAGTTGGACTGCCTCGAGGTGGCTGCCGAAGCTCTACTCATTATTAACCTTACACACCACACCCACATATTGTAATAAAAACCAACTCTTTCACCCTTCGATTGGCTCATGGGGTAACTCAATTAAATGACAATCCATTTCGTAATCCGATATCCCAGGGGAGATAAATTTGCAGAAGAAATTTTTAAAAAATATTAACAACTTTATTGGGAATTGGAAGAATAAACCTAATAATAACATGAAGTTTGAGATGATCTCCCTAACGTGAAACAAGACAGCAGATATCAACGATGAGCTTTATGGGTATTTGATAGCACAACAAGTGTTTGGCCTTAAAGTTAGAAAGCATAGCTTTGTAAAGTAAACAGAATATGAAAGGCATAACAAGGCTTCAGCCTTTTACCCCATCTAAGAGATCTAAACTCTAAGAAAATTAGGAAAATATACAGGGACAAGATGAAATCCGTACTGGTTTTCCGCTTATTCCATTACACCAGAGTTCCAAGCACAGCAACCTAACAATGCACACTTTACAAAATCAGTATATTAGTTCACAAAGGAAAAAAAAAAATAGTATTAAAACTTCCTCCTGATCCGGAACTAAAGACTTAAAGATAAAGTACCAGAATAAAGTAAGTAAAATGTGGGAAAATATAGGAAAAGAGCCATAACACAAATCTTTGACAATTACTTTATAATACCAGAAAACACTAGTACTAAGCAAGTACTTCAGAGCAGTCAAGAATTTTCTGCCCAAAAAAGAAGAGTCATTATTTGTAAAAGAAACCTTAAAGGGCAAAGATACGATGACATAATTTCATACTGAATTCAACTGCATGAACCCCACCAAGGTCAAATATAAATATTAAGAACTACATACTGAAAGTAAAGATAATGAACAGATCTCTTCGCATACTACTAAACTTCCATCATACTTCATTTGAGAATATTTAAACAAAAATAAACCAAAACAATACAGAGGAAAAGTAAATTTTAGACTCTAATACCTTCCCCTTATTCTCTTTTCTATCTTTTCTTATCTCCTTATCGAATTTCTTGTCATTCTAATGTTTTGGGGGACGGCCCAAACATCTGTGAATGGTCTCATGGCAGACGGGGTTTTTCTCCTATCATTTCCACCTACATCTATATATATAAAGATACCAAGAAGACAACCTCACACAAAGTGGGAAGAGGAGATTCACTCAAAAGATGCAGTAACAGGGCAGAACCGAGCGATGAATCGATATTAGTGGCAATTTCATAGGAAGGTTTTTGTCCTGCAGGGAATAACATAATTCCATATTAAGCTGCTTACTATGCCTCAAGTTGGCCTGCACTAGTTTTGGCCCCATGCCCTAGTTTGGCTATTTCTTTTTTAAAGGAGTCTTAATCAAGAGTCTTTTCTAGAGGAAAAAGAGGCTCTAACCATCTATCCGCGATATTATGGAGCTTGGTGAATCCCCAACCTATTATCTGATCATTACTTGTGTAAGGAATTGCTTAACATTTTCAGGAATTTTTACTAATGTTTTGGTATCAATAAAGATCTATAATTTTACTAATGGCCTTATTAGACAGTATTAAAATTATACTTATGGCAATTGTAATTGTTCGTATATTATCTACCCACTCAGAGGCCTATTATTCCAAGCTAATTCTATTCTTTTAGCGATGCATTTTAAAACAAGGCGTAATTTTCTGCGGCGTCCCTCGAGCGATTGAACCTTCAGATTGATTCTCTTTGCCCCCACTCTCTCCATCCCTGCCTCACCAACTCCCAATGCCCGTCGGGGACGCGTATCCAATTATATCAATAAGTTTCTTCGGCTTCACCAGCTCCGATAAACAAAAGTTGGCGGATTGCGGTAGGGGGTTGCTTTTCTTCCAACCCTACCCTCACTCTCCCTGATTGGAGGCAAACTCCTGAACGGATCAAAGTATTAATGTTATGAAAGCGCACAATAATGGTCCCGAGTATAAAAAAGATGAGCTTCATGTCCAAATTAGACATATTTAGCGAGGAAAAAGCGGACAAGTCATTGAAATATCCCTTAAATGGTCTTGTTTATAATCAAATAACATTAATTTACTTTTAATCAAAGTTTAAGTAAACAAAGACATGAACGAACCTTTTTTAACATAGAGTTGTACACCTATATTATCTTAATTCAAAACCTCTTGCGACGCACGAACAAACTCAATTGCTTAAAAACACGCGTAAAAATTTACGTTGACCGACACACACGTATACATGCGCTGTGCACTCTGATGGAAAAGCGCGTCAAAATGTCCCAATGAAACACGATTCTAGCAAGCAACCTTCGCGAGGCAATGGAAGAGAAGAGTGAAAACATCAATTAAATGGAAAAGAATGAAAAGCGCCTCCAATTGCTACCGTAAGATGCGAGAGCTAATCAAGGCAGTAATAAAGCGGATAACATTTCCTCGTCTCTCTCAGAATTGCGCATCCATAAATGAAGGCGAATATATGCAAAAAAACAACCAACCAAAAGGTTAAGTAAACAATTATAAAACAGAAAATTAACTGAAAAGCAAACGCGTAAAGCGATGATAAAACCAAATTTAAGCGGAGCTTTCCTAAATTGAATCCTCTTTTGACCCACACAGTCAGTTGGGGTGTCTGTAGGGAAAAAATGGAATCGCCGATTGCTCTTTTTGAAGTGGGGTTGGGTAAACATTATATCGTGAGGGTATAGGGCGAGTTGGTTCTGTCTCATTATATTCTTCCGCTTGTTTCCGTAGAGGACCTCCGTAACTAATACTTTTCCTGCTGGAAAAATCGGAAGCCAAAGAGGTTAAAGAGCTCTCTTTGCTACTATCCTTTGACGTTCAATAGAAAAATGTATAGCACTCATCAGAGACATAAGAGAACCAAGTGCACCATTGTATTCGGAAGAGAGCACATTGAAACTATGCAAGCTAGAGTCAGTTTACTTTTTGAGGAGTATAAAGGCACCAAGATATGGATAGGAGCGTATGCATCTGGTAGGTTATTCTATACCTTAGGAACATAGAAAAAAAGAAGGAAAGATCACCATCCAATACAAACGAATACCGGGCCCATGCAATGACAGAGCAGAGTTTGAGCGTAATGATCTCTGCGATTAAGAGAGCGTCAGTGAAAAACAAACGGGCAAGAAAGGGCAATAATATTTAAGAACATGATAGCAAGAAGAACCGTAAGACAATTTAGGACAATCTAGGAAACTAGTTCAGTTCTCGGAGCAATGGTGTAGCGAGAGAAAAACGTACCTGTAAGTATTCATTGACGAAATAGGACAATCTAATCGGCATGATACGTTTTATCAAGAAAATACATTTAAAATGGTCGAGAATATTAAGAGGTACACATCTAATGCAACGAACCTTCGAGATGTCTACAATAAGAGCTTCAACTAGAAATAACTAAGTGAAGGAATTTAAGATTTTTTGCCTAAAATTTAAAGGAAGCATCCCCAGCAGACATGGATTGAGAGTGGCCACTTCTCAAAATTATTTATAATTCGAATAGTACTCCTTCTTCTCTTCAGAGTGCGATTAAAAACTTATTATCTTTATAATACCCAAACGTATAGGCTATTTAATTAAGCAAAGCGGTTAACTCCGGTGTTTTTCATGGCACATTTTGATTTCTTTTGGTAGCTGCAACCCTTTAAAGGATTCTTCTGATATTTCTGGATCGAGTAGAAAATGAACAATTGAAAATGGGAGGTTGGATAGAAAATTAGGGTTATTTAACCAAATTAATTGCGGTCAGAGAGTAGGGAAATTATTGGTATTGAATATTTTGACGAGATTTTTTAACTACTGTATAAGTGAAGATGTTTAATTTCAAGAAAAATGACCACACAAAGCAGGCGTTGAAAGCTAAAAGCAACTGTTTGATCTTCAAATGAGTACGAGTTATGACAGCTTCCCACACTTCTCGCTTGGGTGGTAAATGGCCCAGTTTTTTTATATTCTCAGTCCAGTGGCAAAGAGCCCTTTCTTTGGCTGTCTCCTCAACTTCATACATGATGGAGAGGATTTAGCCATACAATTTGTATGCATTCCACGTGTTGCAAAAAAATGCGGCTGGCTAGTTTTTTTTACAGGATTTTTTAAAGATTTACTGTCATTAATTATTCATAAATGGACTTGTATAAATGTTAAGTAGTTTGTTAGTATTGAATTTGATCATATGTATATATGTATATTTCAAAGTGATTTCAATAAGAGGATTATTCTTATACTATTGGAATGTTAATATAAAAATGGTTGAGATTCATTCAGATAAGTTTCCATTAAAATATCCAAGGATCTTTCGTTCATATTAAGATCAAATCACCTGTACTTTTGTTTATTTTCATTTTTTTATATTTATTAGTGATAATATCTGGGGGAAATAATAATCAGGAAACTGAGAAAGTATCTCAAGATAGTATCACTTCTATTCATTATTCCATCTGTGCCTACTATGCCTTTGTGTAAGCCTACTTATAGGCATATGCATCATCTTGCCGACTTCTAAGAACGCTGTGTCCCATCAAAGGTGCAGAGAGAAGCGCGCTTCAGTGAAGTACGAGAAATCCTCAATTTAGACCGACAATCGTCAACTTGAGCTAAATATTTCCCCTGACTTGATTTATACAAAACTGTCTCTGGCTAGTTTTAATTAAAGCTCGCAAAAATGCGACTTAATAGGGACCATCCACTTTCTATTATGATAAATTTCCGCCGTCATAAAAGAGATTTTAATTAAATATTTCCTAAGACGTAAACTTAAAAAATTTGACAACGGGGAAAAAGATGCTGAAAAGTATTATAGATAGAAAGTGGGATGGGGGACTTTCGAATTTTTCCTTTTCTTCCAAAAATAGGATGAGAAAAAAAATTGAAAAAAGAATATTGTGGAAAAAACAAAAAGAGATGAAGTGGAGGAAGGAGAAAGAGGTAGATGGATATATCTAGAGAGATCGTAGAGCAACGTATTAGAAACTAAATTAGGGAAAAAGAATTTTAAAAAATAGCTATAAAATCTTTGCTTTTTGATAAATTTAATTAAGTAAATATATTCGTGCAAAGTTGAGGAAGACTCACCTGAGCTCGAAAAATTGGCTGAGTTGGACAAGGGAAAAAGTCATCAAAAGGGGGATCCCATTTCAGGTCCATCCACATATAAAATTGTCTTCTATTAATTAGCCCCAACCCTAAAGGGTGAGGGCAAAAGATGAGACGTACGGCGTGACAAAGAGAGAGGGGGAGGAGTGGTCTTGGAAGAATGCTGCGAATCTAATTATGATTACTATCAAAAAGAAGATGACGTAATGGAAATTGAAGTGGACAGGATTCTGCAACTAGGTACATGCAATCACGTACACAGTCAAAGAAACATGTAAATATGAGGTACACATGAATAGATAAACACGCGAAGTTATAAATATATCATAATTGCGTTTGAGGCCAGTTGTATGTCCCTCACACATTTTAGATGTCTTTTTCGCTTCGTCTCAATCCACCTCGTCAAAAGAATTTTCCCACTCCTTCATCTCCAAGCGGGGAAAACTTGGGCTCTTCTCCAAGAAGGCCTCCACCCATTAAACTTCCTCTTAAGGATGGGGGATGCTAAATTTCCCTTTTCACGCACACCTACCCCTCACTAGCTCGTCCACAGCAGCCTCTTCAAAAAAGCTTGAACAGAGGAGACTCGTATTAATGCACAGGCATTAGCAGCGTCTATTTAATCCTGTCTATAAATATTCTTTATATATTATTATGTATCTTCGTATATGCATATATTTATACGATATAAGCGTGCTCTTGCATAGTGTAGTTCGTTTGGGATGATCGAGGGTGGAGATACATAGCAGTTTTTGCAAGGAGATGCTCCGTTTTATATGCAAATTGCCTGTTTGTGTGCTCGTACATATTATGGTCCTTCCGCGATTATACAGACATTCATATATGCAATTTAGAAGCAACTTTACAGTGAATTTACTAATTTTATATTTCGCTAAATGGTCCAATTTCAAAATGTGAAAATCAAGAGGAGCGTTCCTGGAAACCCATGGTTCATTTGCATGTCCGCCGAGTGACCTTTGTAGGCTTCGATCCTAGTCTCCTCCGCTTTCCTTTATTATAATTGGTGTGGCTCTCTGAGCCTTCTTCTACGGCCAGGTCAGGGGACACTACTGACGCCATTACCTTGTAGTTTTTCACTCTTTCTTAACTTTACTCATTGTAGGGAAATATTGGTTTTCCTACAAATTTGCTCTTGTTTGTAAAAGCCTTACGTAGTGAGACCAAACATGAAAACGCCGGATCCAAATCGCGAGATGCCGAAAACTCTAACCTAAATAGCCATACAATATGTAAGTTGAGTATGCTAACTTATAGCGGAGTTTCCATTTATCTGGGCCGTAATCAATTACCTATGCACAAAGAAAGTAAAAGAGTGAGCCATGATTGGAGTAAGAAAAGGAAATGAGTAAGGGAAGAGAGGTCGGTTGGAGGGCAGCGTCAAAGATAAGCTGAGTTTTTGGAATTGTCCTTCGTTTTCCTAAAATGTAAACAATTTAACAATACATCTTACTACTTTAACGTACTGAAGTGAATCTTTAGCTTTGATAACTCTAACTAAAGCCACTTCATAAGAACATAAAATAATAAATGTTAGGCGTAAGCCACAAACACTGGTGAGGATAAAGAAAAATATAATACAAAATTTAAAGTATGTAGATACACGAGGGGCGGTCAATAAGTTTTGCAATTCGGATATAAGGAAACGAGATATGAGGAAAAGTGTTTTATTATTTTTCAATATAACTACCTTCGACTTCAATGCACTTGCACCACTTGTCACTGAGTCTTCGAATTCCCGACAACCAGAAATCTCCCGACTGCTGTTCAATCTACTCTTGGACGGCGAGCTGGACATCTTCATCGTCCCCAAACTGGCGTCCACGCAGTGCAGCCTTGAGCTGGCGGAATAAAAAGTAGTCAATAGAGGCCAGATCTAGCCTGTACGGGGGATGGTTGAGCTCCTCGAATCCGCACTCGCGCAGGGCAGCTTGTGCAACTCTGGCCTTGTGGACTTTGACGACGTTAAAGTCGATCATGGGGCGTGAGGTTTCTAGGGACCCAACGGGCAGAGACTTTGGTCATGGCCAAATTGTAGTGGATGATGTTGATAACATTTCCATGTGATATTCCAAGTTCTCGCTCGATTTCTTCGATCTTAACCCGTAAATTTTCGAGGATCATCCTCTCCACACGAGACACATTGTCCTCGTTGGTCACGTCTGACGGGTGTCCTGGACTCACGACCATGGCGGAACTCCCTATTCCAGCGAGTAATGGTTGCATAGAAAGAGGCGGTGTCGGTGTACACTACAACCATGCGTTCATGGATCTCTTTTGCATTCTTGCCTTCCTTGCTAAAAAATTTGATCACTGCGCGGTGCTCAACCTTCTCCATTGTTGAAAAATTTGGGACTGACGATCTGCGATCACCTACTGCTTCTTAAATAGACGAGGTAGGAGCGTGCGGCTGCAGGTCCTGACTTGTCATAACTTGTCCTAATACCCCCACAAACAGCCATCCCCCCATCCAATGGTCATAATAAAAAGAGCATCAACACATAATTGATTCACGTTTCAAAAATTATAGGCTTTCATCATCGGATTAAAATATTAAAAAAATGCTATAATTTACGTTAAAGTTGAACAAAATATTAAAAAAAAAAAGTGCAAAGAAATTTTTAAAATTGACCAAAAAACAACTCAAGATGAGAGAATAAAGTCTCAATATCACACATACAGCGGCGAAAGGAAAATCAATACCGATGCTTAACTAAACACGGAACAATAATGATTAGAAGATAATAGAACACTCATTCTAAGCAATACAGAACATTGAGAAATATATTATTAAAAAAATCACCAAACACCATCCTTAATTAAGACACACACGCAAATAAACACCGCTAGTTAACCTAGTAGAGATTTAAAGAGAAAAATGAGTGTAACTAGAATACTCATTTAGATAAGATTTATAATATTTAGTATATAGTGATTCTAAACTTTCTGGTTATAATTATATAATATACATTTTATAATATGTTTAATAATAGATGATTTTTCTTTTCTCCACACTATATTTTAAATTCTCCAACTAGTGCCCATAAGGGGCTGAGAACCTAGGCCCGGAGCACTTTCTTTCTATAATTTGGGCAAATATTTGTCTAATGAATACCAATTTTTTTATTTTCTAGTCTAATAATGAAAACGTGACTTTTCGAAACGTAAATAAATTACAGAGCTGATACACTCGGAGGTCGCACTTTTCATATAAATTAAATTTTAGGCTTTGAGGTCAGGCTCCTTTTCAATATAATATATATATATATATATATATATATGTATAACATGACTCATTTACACGATCATAGACAAACTTTAATATACGGGATTTTCCCAGGCGCAAATCTTCGGCAGATTTTCTTTTCTTTCTTCTTCCTTCTTCTCACGACACCTCTATTTAACCATTTCCTTCTATTCATTTATTACCACCAACACTTTAGACATAAAATCCTTATAAAGGCGTTTTACAAAACTACCTTTAGACATACTAGTAATCGTTTTCACAGTAGTTATCGATCCTCCCCTATAAATTCTTTTATATCAAGTACACTTAATTTCTATCTCTCTCTCTCTCTCTCTTTCTTTCTCTCCCTACCTCTGTACCAAGCAATTACACACTTTAAGCACTCCTCTACCTTTAGACAAATCTCTTTATCAAGAAACTAAATTGGTAAAACCTAGTAACTCCCACTCTCTTAAACAGATAAACATTTAGATTGATTGATAGCCATCTATTATTTCCCAGGCATTCACTGAATTCATTATTCTGTAACTCATTCTCATTTATTCATTACTCATTCAATCAACTATAATCCATACGTCTAGCTTCACGCAATCAGTTTGCTAAACTTTGAATCACGTCATGAAACAATGAATTTAGTGAATGCCTGGGAAATAATAGATGGCTATCAATCACAAGTAACGGCTTGATTGACAAGGATGATTCGCTCCCAGATTTTTAGTTTCAATTTTTGGTATCACAAACCCCAATATAATAGGATTAAGCAAACCTCTCCCTCCGAATAACATTCTTGGAACACTCTAAGGACCTATCAAGAGAACAATCGGCATCGCGGCTGCGCAGCTCTCCTGCCCGCCCTCATACAGACTCCAATCACTCTCGCACCTCTCTTGCATTAGAGGAAAGTATTTAGTGGTATCACTGGGAATTTGCTCGAATAGTAAATCACTATTTCCATGGATGCCAACAAGCTAGTGCCATGCCGGATTTTTCCAGGCAACAGTGGAGATGTCGTAGCCTCATTGTGTGCTCCCCACCGTTGTTTATACGTCAATGGCCCTAGAACGCACAAGCTGTTCTAGTTTTTACAGGCTCCATGATTATTTTTTTTACCCGTTACTCTAGTTCAAAAACAGAGCCATGATGAATATTACCCTCACATCTTCCGGTATCCCTCTTCGTACATTTGTCACTTAAACTTTAAACCTCTTATTAGGACTTAAACACAACTTTGTGTAGAAGTTTTTAATATGCAACGTCAAATGTTCTATATTAGAGGTCAACATCATTGCACACTATCATTTATTGGTTAATTTAAGAAAATTGTGTTTAGTAGATGATACCACAAATCTATCTGCTCAAGCTATAAGGAAAAGTTCAATTTTTCATATTCTTCCTACCCTTTCATTTATTTCTGATGTCTCTCTGATACAACAATTACGAAACAAATATAGTGTTATTTACAAAGCACCCAATGCGGAAAAGTGTAAATAAGGTTCCCCCATTCATTCCATGATTTTATTGTGCCGAAAGATTGACCGGTTCATGAGAGACCAAGGAGTCTTTCTGCAAAAATGTTAAGGGTTGTTTAAGCCAGCTTACAAACTACATATGCTGCCATATGGTAAGATCAGAGCAAGTAAATCACCCTATTCTTCCTCAGTTCATCTTATTAAGAAATCAGATGAAAGCCACTGGATTTCTTGTGACTATTAGAGATAAATACCCATTACCTTATCTTACCGACTTCCCACTCATTCAATCGCGTCCATCTAGTCAATGATGGCTTGCATTAGCTTTCTGTTTGCACGTTTCGGGGGTGTTATTAGGGACACGATCATGTCAAAGTCCTCCATGATGAATGGCCAAGAGATGTTGCTGCTCCTGAAGAGGAACTAGAAACGCAATGATGTGTGGGGGTTCCTGCCCTTTTGTAGTTGCCTACTTTACCCCACGACCTTCGGGGTCTGACAAAGATTATTCCCCAACATACGGGGTTGGGCAAAGACTGTCTGGACACGGTCGTATTACGTCCTACGATGTACGGGCTCAGCTACGCACGTTTTGTGGGGGCGTGGCCTGTGGTCCCGACAATCGGGCAGGTAATTGGGACGTGATAAGTCAAGTCGAAAACGACTATGCATTTCAAAACCACTATGATTCGACAATCGTACAAGGTCGGTGCAAGGTATACAACTGTTGGACCATGTCGACGATACACATGGATCGGGGGATCAACAGACCACTACGCTCACGCCTGAAAAAAAAAATCTGAAATTTAGACGTGCGTGAGCTGTTGGGGAATAAAATCGTGATTGTGTGACCCTAGGATTAGCGTTTAAAAGGAAAGTGTTTAGAAAAGCTCTCTTTCGCAGGCCTTTGGGAATTATTTCCAAAGTTCTCCACTTCTGCTCTCTTACTCCCCCTTTCTCCCAATACGTTTTAAGACTGTTCACACCCCTACCTTATATCTGTCATACCCATCTACCATCTACCCTCTCTCTCTCTTCTCGTCTCTCTTCACCTCCCTTCCTTTAACATGGGCCAGACCACTGAAGGACGTTGTTTTTGCCAGGTCTGTTTCTCACACGTTAAAAGCCCACCTTTGAGGTACCGCGATAGAAGGAGGGTTGTCGTGGGAGCACCATTACTCTTGGGTTGAAAATTTTTGGTTAGCCCACTTTAAGTTAGTTACACTTAGAGGCTTCCGATTGTCGTTGACCTTATTTACCCATATTATTTCTTGCTAAATACCTTTTTGAGACTCCATCTTATTTTATGTGTCAGATGGATCACGTCCCTCGTAAATAGGTTGTGCTTCCCATAGTCGTATCTCATCTACAAGTTAAATAATCTTCCTTATATTAATCTCCGTATTTCTATTTTTTCTATCTCTAAGAAATAAAATTGTTTCGACTCGCTAAAGAGACTAGAGCTTTGTTTTGGATTCTAGTTTTTTCTACTCTTCCCTAGATTTCCTTCGTACCTTTTCCTGGGAGACAATATAACTACCAGGTGGTGTTTTCATCCTTTTTCCACGACTTTTCACGGTCCTTCAGCTGTGAGTCTAAGACAAGAAGCGCATTCCCTTCCCTCTGTTTCAGGGTGGCAAACTTGTTTGAAATCACAACACCTTTCATCTCGGAGGAAACTTTTCAAGCTTCTGAAAAGACTTTCCCTTTTTAGTTACGGGCGAATCTACATCTCACTATGTCGCTCAGTCAGTCCCTGTTTGCTTTTTATTGTTTTGGTAATAACATTGTAACTATTCAGCTGATTCTGACGAAATTTAAAACCCTTATGTTGTTTTACATTATCCTTCGAATGATATAATTACCAAGGTCCTACCAAGGTTAGCTTGGAATTATTTTGTTTGGGCAATAACATCATAACTATTAAGATGATTCTAACGAAATCCGGAACTCTTATGTACTTTTACATTTTCTTTCGAAGAATAAAATTGCCAAAGTCCTCCTAAGGATAGTCTCGGAATTATTGAAAGTTTTCAAGGTCGTAAGATGGTAAATCAGAATATATGAGAGCACGCGACTTTGGTCAGAAGACCTTGTTCTAGTATAATGCTTATTTGCTGATGAAATTTGTTTTATTCATCTATAGTTGTTGTATGATCTTTACCCATCCCAAGTTTGTCTACAATGATCTTTTAGAGATTTTCAATAGGTTCAGGTCCGAGCTCGGCAAAGGCTACTTCATTACTTCGTTATCTTCTTTCTGGAAATAGGACTTCACTCGCTTTGAAGTTATACGAGGTTTAGGTACACATTCCCATTTACCCTTTCAATTAATAGCAGTAGCAAACCAACTCTTTCAGACGAAAATATACCCCATATAATGACACTGCCTCTTATATGGGTGTCAGACTTTTAACGCATTTAGAGGTAAGCCAATCACCTGCAGCACGTCAAACTAAGCGTCTGTTTTCAGATCCTACTAAGTTAAATTTACTTTCATCGCTGAAATGAATTCTCTGTCAATCTTTATTCCTCCAAACAACATGAATTTCAGCATATTCGAGTCTCGTTTTCGGTTCTTCTTACTGATGATTGGTTTGTTGCTGGGAAATGAGCTTTAAAACTAAATGCATTGTGGCGACGGAATAGTGTGAAACGACTCACTTTTTCCACGTTTGTTCTAATTTTTCGAGGCATTCCTAATGCAGTCTTAAAGGAATTCTTCATAAAGAGGCGCCTAATATCTCTGTCTTCTCGGACCATGGTTATATTGGGTCAACCAACTTTTGCAGGAAGTTTATGTTTCGTTTTGATTTTATAGCTTTAGTACGCGCAAAATTACAATCTTGGACCATACTACTTCTCTTAAAATCGCAAAAAGTGTCTTCCCAGAAGTCTTTAAGCGAACAATAATTATCTGACAGAGCTCAGGAGTCACTTCCACGTGTGATATTATCTCTACAGAGTGAGAAGGACAACAATGGCGGTTATAGAGTTTTTATCTAATGACCAAAATCTTGCCAGATCATTTCCAGAAACTTTTAGAATGTTCCTAAAAATATCGTTCTCTTATAATGTAGTGGCATTATTAGACAACTGCTCTACTTCAGGATTTGTCTTGGATATATATATATATATATATATATATATATATATATATATATATATATATATATATATATATATATATATATATATATATATATATATATATATATATATATATATAAATTTATATATATATATATATATATATATATATATATATATATATATATATATATATATATATATATATATATATATATATATATATATATATTTTTTAAAGAATAAACGAGACACATGTCCAGTGTCCAAATATTTCATTTTGTCGGGAATTTAATTTACTCTTGGCGAAGAATGTTTTTAAGTCCGACGATTATGAATTCCAAGCAATCGGTAGAGCTTTCCCTGACTTAAAAAACTCAAATCAGATGGATATTAAAGGTTGGAGAAGATTTGATTAAAACTGGATGCAAACTGACTCTGCACTTCCATCAAATCCTCAGCTAGACGATAAAGGATCGACGAATCAAAATGAAACAATATTAAGGATAATATATGAAATAATAAAACACAACATACGTTTTAAAAATTCTAAAAGTAATTGGAACTTGATAATATCTATACTTATTGATATATTCATAAGTTTGGTAGCATAAAATAAGGACTGATGTGTTGAAAATAGAAGAGAAGAAAAAGGCAAACCAAGTGGATTTGACCCACAATCGCAGCTCGATCCTTCTCTAAAGTATATTTCACCCTGCTTCGAAAAAACAGTAGCCTCAAATATGCGAACTCATGGCAAAATTATTTATAAAGAGTAGTAATTTTCAATCTACTCCATGCGAATATTTTAGTGTGCATTTTTCTCATTTGATCCCTTTTGATGATTACCTACGTTTATCTATTTTTTTCGTCTATCATTCACTTATATTGATTGATAAATTTTGCATTCGTATTCTTTGTTTAATTACTTTGCCTAACTGGTAGATTTGTATATTTGTTAACTTTATCTATATCTCTCTTTTATTTATTAGGCGCGTCTAATTACTGTTTATTTAGCGATTATGATTCCACATCTCGGTTGTTTTTGTTTATCCAATATTTGATTAATTTATTTGGTTTATAAATTAGTCTGATTCCTAATTTTTCTCTGATCCTTCGTGTAAGGAGGTTCTAAAGGCGTGTGGCGATGGCGTTCTGTATTTGTGTAAATTGTGTAAGTTATTTTGAAGGTTTCAAATTTTGTCTGGCGACTCTATTTGTGGGTTATGGAAAGGTCTGCTGACAATGCGGATGGAGGGGTGGTGTGGCAAGTCCAAATAGAAAAAAATGATCCTAATATTGTAGCCTCTCAAGAAATAGTTGTTGTTTTTTTAATAATATTCGGGATTTTTCTAGTGTGGAAAAGAATTTTATTCATGTAATAAATATCATCTTTTATCAAGGCAATTGCGAGTATTATTTTTAAAATTGCTTTTCATAGCTTTATCTAAGATCGCCAACTTAATTAGGTTTTTAATTATTGTCGTAGAATGACCCTTGGCTTTGATCACTATACTCTTTGACACCCTTTTAGTATCGGTATGCTTTAAGGGGCGTGAGTTACTTCTATGATGAAGTAGGCTTTGTTCTAAGAGTGCTATTTTAGTGGTTTAGTTCTTAAGGAAGAGCTATTTTTAAACACATAAGGATAAGAGGAAACACCAGAATCTACCAAAATAAACATGTATTTTAAATTAAATATTACAAACCAACAGTAAACACATTTTTATCTTTGGCCTCAAAGATCTTTCAATGACTAAACATAAACAAATAGGCTTCCAGTAAACATACCAATTGCCAATTAGTATTTTTATCACGACTATTTGATTAGCGTAAAACATTAAATTAACGTACTCTCATCTACAACCACATATGACCTAGATTCAAGAATAATGGTTTCTACTCTCCTTTAAGACGTGGGACGTACTAAACTTCTACTATCGCAATAGAGATATAAATGTTATTTTTAACTTACAGGTAGGTATTAGGATTGCCCGATGTCGCTGGAGGACTTATCTCTCGCTTTGAAGTGTTGCTTCGTCGAGGAGGGCTTGCTTGTCGCCTGTGACGGGAGCTGATTCTTCTACGTAATTAAAGAACGGGAGCTCGTTGGGGCTGGGTTCTTCTCCTCTCACTCTTACGGAGCTTGAGATGTGAGAGTCGCTCGAGTGTGAGTGGCTTTGCTTTTCTTCAGTCGGACTTCTTTGCAGACTGAAAAGGCTTCTTCGGTATGGCACCGATATAAAACTTGACTATTTAGGTTAATACGGCCCTGAAAGGGGGGATCGATTTTCTCAATCTGATTCTATCGTTTCTCACGGAAATAGTCTAGTATGGCTGAAGGATCGATCTTCACGAACTAACCCTTCTTCTGGCGTATCGACTTCTAATCTTCTTGTCTGGCTGAAAGATCGATCTTCACGAACTAATCTTTCTTCTGGCGAATCGACTACTAATAATCTTTTTGTCTGGCCGATGGATCGATCTTTACGAACTAATCCTCCTCTGGCGTATCGACTTCTGATAATCTTGTCTGACTGAAAGATCGATCTTCACGAACTAATCTTTCTTCTGGCGAATCGACTATTAATAATCTTGTTGTCTGGCCGATGGATCGATCTTCACTAACTAATCCTCCTCTGGCGTATCGACTTCTGATAATCCTCTTCTCTTTCTTTGCGGGGCTTATTTAAAGGCGGATTGCCGCCCCATCTAAAGGGGGAAGTGACCAGGCCACAGAGGCACAGGGGACGGGGGAGCGAATGGTGAGTTAGCATCTGGGTAGTGCGAGAATTCCTGAGGTGGCACATGGGTGCCCAAGTCAGCTTGCAAATTATAGGCTCGCAACCGCACCGCTACTTGGCGTGCCTTCTGACTCGCACCGCTTATTTTTCCATAACCACGGGTTTATGGGTCTCGTAGGTAATTCGATCGTTAGAGCGTCGTTTAAGGACCTTAGGCGGTGGCCTTAAAATAGATGTTAGCTCCAACTTCCCACAGCGGCGGGGAGATCACACATGGTAAGCATTTTCGCCGGCTACCTTTCCCACGCTTCTCCTCATAAGGGAGGGGGGCTTAAATGTACCTATACTCCTCCAGGATGCTTAATGTAGCCATTTCTCCACATTTATATAATTAAACAAGAAACATGAAATACTTCAACAGGTCGGAACAACTGAGTGAGATGGCGATGCGGTGGTTGAAATAAGTGATCAACCGATGGCATAAGATGTGGAACAGGAGGGAGAATTTCTCAACCTACGTCAACTTTTATTTACTCCCACATGTTGCATGTTGGCCTTCATATATGTATAAGGATATTCCATAATTAATGCGACATTTTTACTTGCTTATCATTATTTTATAGATCGTTATCAAATAACTCTGAAATTATTTAAATTCGAGTATTTATTTATAAATTTAATAAGTAAGATAATTTCCACATGTTTCTACAACTAGTTTTTATCTTCCCTATAATTTGTAAATAACATGTTTGTAAAAATAGTTTAATTCTAATTAAAAATGTCTTTAACGTTATTTTGATCTCATTTGATGTTGACATCTTCATTCTTTTCAAGTGAGTTGATAAACTTAAAAAGTAATTTGATGGATCCAAATCAAATGAGTCTGGAAGATGATTCATTAGTGCGCAATCGAAATGGTGAAGCATTTGTATGGTATCTCTTGCACTTGTCTATTAATTAATATTTGCTTATTTTCTTCAAGTGCTTACTGTAAAAGTTCTAACTGAGCACAATAAACCACTTTGGTGATTATCTGATTTGGATTAAGACACTCAAAATGCATTGTAAAATTCATATCTCCCTAAGCAAGCAAGAGAATCTTCCGTGATTGAAGCCTCTGTTTTGGCTTGGATAGGTTTGTTCTCCAGGACGAATCCATTATTTTTATACATAAACCACTTTTCCTCTCCTGAAGAAATAGTACTAAAATGGATCGCTTTTTAGTTGATTATTTTTATCCATAAGTAAAGATAAACATTAACCACAATGCTGCATAACTTATGCGACGACCTAATATACAGAGGTGACATAAGTATTCACACACCTAAATTTTTAAAAAATCTGAAATAATTTCGTGCTTTAATCTGCTTTAAAACTGACAGGCAATTCAGTAAATTTATATTTAAAAAAAGAAATGCACATAAGACAGATTCTTTTAATATACAATTGCTAATACAACAAATTTAGCAGATAACAAAAGTAACTAACCACTCTAATAACGTTTGAGAATAGCGTTATTAAACAAAAGAAATATTATTAATTCAAAGAAAATGGTATGATTAAAGATTTGAGAATTTGGAGAAACGAAACTTATGTAAACTGATGACTGTTAGCACCGTCATTCAGTGATAAAAATCTATAGAGGAAAGACGTTTTCTTTGCACAAGGCAGAAGGTCAAAGAAGCTCCTCAAGCTATTCGAAAACAAATAATTAAACTTTATTCAGTTGCATTATTCTATACGACTATTTCTGAGCCAGTTTAAGTGTCTTATACAGTGAAAATTTCTATAATTTGAAAGCATCGCGAGTATTGAATCACCTCCAACTTGCCAAGAACCGGTGTTCCTCGAAAGATTAACCATTGGTCTCGAAGTTGCCTGCTTCGAAAGCTAAAGAATAACCTAGGGCAATTTGGAATTATCGGGGACTAAAATAATCAGAAGAATTGTTAGTAGAGAACTCTATCATAATGAGTTGCATTTTTTCACTTCCAGCAAAACTCCACTTATTAATAAAAAGACTAACGAACCGTTTAAAGTTTACCAGAGAGCACCTTGAAAAGAAAAGTGAATTTTGGAAAAATGTTTTGATCAGATAAGATTAAAGGAGAACTTTTTGGCCCAAAGGATGCTGGTAGACTTTAGAAGGCAGAAATAAATGACTATGATCCTAAGTACACCATTCCTTTCGTAAAACACGGAATAATTAGTCTCATAGTATGGGGCTACTTTACTGTTCATACTACAAGAGCATTCCACACCATTGATATGAAAATAGATGGTGCCACGTATCGGAATATACTGGAAGAAAGGCTGCTCCAAGCTGTTAAAAAAATCTACGTCCGACATCTATGGATATTTCAGCAGGACAACAATCTTAAGCACACGACCAAATTAGCTCAAGAATGATTTAAGAAGAGAAAAATAAGATATCATTTTCGTAGAAGAGTGAAACAAAATATCGAGAAAGGATTGTGACTCGTCTCCGTACCATTATTGCAAACGAAGTTTATGTCACGAAATATAAAATGACTGGAATTATTATTGGTAGAATACTTTTGTCACCTGTTAAACTTTGTTTATTAGCCATTGTCGTTGCATTTCTTACAAAATTCACGAAATTGGTAGGATAGAACGTAGTTGCGGAAGTGGTAGGATTTAGTTACCTAGAACTCCTAGTTTTATCTTACCAGAGAACTCGTCATTTAGGTACCTGCAATGAGAATAATCCCTTTGATTTTCCGTGTGGTGAGCATTAGAAGAAAGATCTACAGTGTTGAGATAATTAAAAATGGGCTTTACATTTGAAAGCGAATTCTGGCTGCTTGTGAAGTCATCGACAAGAGTCAATTGTAAAGGCCATATCTGAGGCTAGACCTCGACGAAATTCATAGGGTACGAAATTCATAGGAAATTATAATTTCAAAACTGTTCTTTATTCTGTGACTCTTTCGAGTTCGCGGCGGAAATAGTTAAGCAATATCAAAGTTTACAAATTAGGACTTTTTTACAAATCTATAATATGTATACATGAGCTTCTTTGAAGTAGATATATTAAAGTTGGAATAGTTTACAGATCATGCTGAGGAAGAGATATTTTTTTTAATTAGGCTTTTCTTGGTTATATAACAGAAGAAATATACATTACTTCACGAAGGCAGTACAACTCACTCCAAATTGGCTAATTAAGAATTCGATTAAGAGAGAAAAGGGCGAGGTTGGCATTTTTTGCCAATATTCCTCGTTATCTGTCCAATTGATCAGTGGAATTTGGTCGGAAATTGCATTTCTCTCCTCCTGAAGTAGCCTGTAATAATAAGCCTCAGAAGGAGTCGATTAAATTTCATTGCCATTTGTTAGGCATAGAGTTAGAATCAAAACACTTAACTTCGAAACGTGAAAACAAACATTCAACAAAACTACAAATGCGCCAAATTACATTCCCTAATACGACGTAAGCTCGTTATATATTAGGAATTTGAAAGAGAAGGAGAGGTCATTCCATTCATAGTGAAATTCGATTCTTAAGCACAGAGTGAGGGAGAACCGAGGAAGTGGTAGTGAAAAGCTATCATAAAATGGGCTGATTAAATGAAAGAGATTTTTTCTGGTAATAAAAGAACGACTAGAAGGAGGAAGTAGCAAAGTACGACCTCATACGAGGTAAAAAGTTAAATGTCAAATAGAGCTGGCTTCATTTTTTTCTTTAAGCCTAAACGAGGTCACTGAACAAATGACATCATGCACACCTATCTTATCGGACAGAACGAAAAGTCGAAAGCCATCATCTCTAACCAAGGTACAATTTGGCAAAGAGAAATGAAGTATTTAATTGAAATTAAATAGAACAGACGAAATTAGGGATAGGATAAAAAGGATCACAAAATTGTACTTTGAAACTTTAGGTCAGATGAAAGAGAAGTACTCAAAGTGAGGTATCAAAAAGAAACAGTAGGATTTTATAGGAAGTACTCCTCAAATGAGGCTGGCGTGTTCCTCCAATTTAAGGCAGAATAGGAACGAGGATGTATCGAGTAAGAAGTGCACAAGGAAAGAAATATATAGAAAGTGGTGAACACATAGGAAGTGAAAATGTGCAAATGATATATAGCCTCATTCTCCTGCGGGTAATGGACCAAGAGGATATCGAATGAGGACCAAACAAGATTTGAAATGAAAAAACTACAAAAATTAGTGGGAAGAAAAAATATATCACTAAAAAGAAGAAAAAACCATTCAAAAACGCCTGAGCAAAGCAGGCAATGACTGAACAGAGAGGTACACTACCAGTACGAAGGACTGATACATCTTTTTTCATGTTGCACAGGATCTTGTGCACACAGATAAGAACCTGACACGGCAGACCTTAGAAACAAAAAAACTACATCCATTAGTCACATATGAGTATACAAACGTGACCCTTTTGCCAAACACAGGTATTTAAATATACCAGCGACTCATATCTACAATTCAAAAAAGTATTCATTAATTAAAAATTCTTGCCTTTTGTTGTTCCCTCATTTTGCCTTTTATTTCCGTTGATCTGTCTTTATTGGGTGTCCGTCTATGCACTTTTAATGATTTGAAGTTGATTTTCTCATTGACCTTTTGGTTTCGGCTTGTAAATATTTGGCTTTAGTTACGTTTCTTCTATTCAATGCTTCCATTTCCGGAAAAAATAGGGCCCTATTCTCGAATTAGCCCAATTAAGGCATCTGTTGCCGTTTTAAATTAACCTATTTCATATTCTATTGAAATATTTCATACTTATCTTCATTAAACATATTGCTATTACATCGACGCAATAGAACCTTTTACATCTAGTAACGAAATTGTCAAGAATATTTTAACATATTAATCCGTCCTATTCTAAAGTCTGTACACTCTTGATAAACTAGAGGAGTGCTAGCAACTAGAATTTTAATGGGGGTTTTAGGCAGAGATATTTATAATAGCCCTAATCAAAGGGTTAAATTAATCTGTTTCTACCTTCTAAAGGAACATAAAGATGTGTCCAGAGTCGGACAAAGGGAGGTGGATAAATGCAAAAGAATTTTATACAGGTAGGAAAGCAAAGTGTAAGAGTTGGATGTGGTGTTGTTTCCCTTTCCCCCTCAAAATTTAAAGCGAAAACTAATGAAGGCGTCTCCTGCGGAAAATTTATAAGTAAAAATCGGTAAAAAAAGGTGAAGTGAAAATACATGGAAGATATAAAGCCGAAGATCGTCCTGCAAATATTGTGGGTGAGAAGAAATCCACCTGCGGGCGTTGAGGCCCGGATATCAAGCAATCCTACAGATGTCTTCCTCAGCCTGATTTCCTAAAAGTGAAAACTGATTACGGAAACTGATTACGGGAAACAGATTTAAGAAATCTAATACTGACAGGCCAAGCTTACACTCGATAGCTGGATGTTCTAAACGCGCCTTTAAATTACTTATTACACCCCATTGTAACCTTATATCACCACACGGCAGCCGTATTTAACAAATATTTTGCAAAATAATCTATAGCTTCGTCTTCAAATTGGTTGATATTCTTCTCAGGTGTTTGAATGTGTGAGTATGAATGAATATGACGTTTATATATTTTCCTAAGACGTATTTTAAAATATATGCATGCGAATTAGTGGTATATTGAAACAAGTCGATAAAATAAGATAGTCATATTAAATATATCAATCCTCACCCCAGTAAAATTGTAGCAATATTAAATTGAATTTAAATCACAGTTTATTAAATAATTTCCACATTGTTTCATATTTTGCTATTTGTATTCTAGCGCATACGTTATTTGGGAAGCAGTATAAGCAGCCTTTTAAAAAGATTACGATTCACGTATTTTCTCCCTATATAACATTCTTCAATGCCAAGTACATAGATAGAGATCCTTTTTGAAGCTTTTCCACGATCATATTTGGAGAGAAATACTGAGCTATGTAGTGAAATTTATTCCTTACATTTATTATGTTCTTTGAAGGTTTCTTGTTGAATATATAAATGGATTTCGTAATATCTCATTTCTATTTGCCAATACCAGGTTTTAGTCTGTTGGACTGGTGTGAAGATTCATCCACAATAGTCAAACCGATTTATACATCTCCGTTTCTAGGATATGTAGGTATGTGTAGTAAGTTACGACTTTCAGGGCATGAGGTAGTTATCACTTTCCCTATCTGTTTGATAAGTATGCAGGTTTAGTTAGAAGGGTAGAGTCTCCACTTTCTAGGTATGTTGTTGTTAGATCTTTATCGCCTAGTTAGAACTTATTAGTCTCCATTTATCGGATGTGAAGGTGTAGCTATATATGTTTAGTTGTCGTACAAGCTTAAAGCGTAGTTAGAACTTATTAATCTCCGTTTACTCTAGTGGAGATGTGGTTAAAATTTATTTGTCTACAGTTTAGGAAGGTGTAGGATATATTGAACTGTTTATTTTCTGTTTACTAGATATTGAGGTGTAGCTAGAACTTATTAGTTTCGAGTTTTGCTAGACGTATATGTGTATTGAGAAGGTTTTAAGATAAGTTTATCGGGTGTAGTAATAGTTATACTAGAAGTAGCTTTCAGACCTCAAATATTGGCCATTTTCGAGAGGATTTGGGAAGTGTAACAAAATAAATGTCGTGAAGTTAAGGTTTAAGTATCTATGCTAAAACAGGATTTGAAGCTTTTTGTTTTTCCCTTTCAATAATTGACTGTTCAAGAGGAAAATAAAAGATTTGGGAATTAATTGCGTGGTTAGTTGAGGTAAGTCTAACAAGTGAGAAAGATTACAGTTAAAACTAAAGCAAGGAAAACCAGTGTTACCCAACCGAGTCGGGTTTATATATGAAGAAAAGGGTAAAAAAAACTCAGAAAGGGAGAAAAAATAATAAGAAAAAGCATGATGAATAGTGAAATTGGAGAGCAAACGGATAAAAATGTAATTGGCAGTTATTCCTTTACCAATTTAAGATCTCGTCATGCCAGAAATCAGAGGAGAGCATAGCTTCAACGACACCCAACTATTAATCCCTTAATCTAAAAATTCTTATGGTCAATTCAGAGTCATTGTGACTGCGTGTCATTTGTTCACAGAATGGCGACTAATAAATCCAACCAGTATTCCTTTTTCTGCGAGCACTTTGCCGAGTCATTAGGTCTCAGACCCACAAGCGAACCACTTCTCCGCTTTATTTCTTAGCTTTTACGCTTTCAGGTCTACCGGTGCCACCCTTTTTGGTAATTAAGAGATTAAATATGGGCCAGTTGCAATGACCTCCTTGCAGTTTGCACTCAAGACACATTTAACAGTCCGAATATCCAAAATGGCTAACGAACAATAAACCTCCGAATTCCACTCGGTAGGCTTAATTTTATTTCACCTGTCGCCCTTCTTTCATTCAAGGAGGGGCTTAGTATTATCTCACGTCTGAGGTAGATTGGGCCACGTCCCCCGAGACTTAATTTTCTTTCCCCTAGAAGAAACTGCAGGCAGAACAAATAAACAAGGTGGATGTCCTATTTGAATAAGCATAGAAGGACAGCACATCCGAGGTGCTACACATATTAGAGGCTATTTCAGATGTTAAATTCATTGACGTGCAGTCGTACGCGGCACATCATCTGCTGGCGATACTCAACTGGTCCATCCTCGCCTTTATTAGTACACCCGCTTTTGAACTCACTACATCTCCATTCACTCATTCAAGAGATAAGAACTCACAATGAACATTCAAACGGAATTTCTTATAGGACTGACTGTGTCACATAAACATTTACTCAAATATTATACGTCAGAAACAAATTAAGAACACAAAAAAAAAAATCGGAGAGGAAACAGTAAAAAACAAACCAAGTATACCGAATTCCAAATTAAATCATGCTTAAAAAGGACCCTTGACGGAAACGTGCCTTCTTCAAGGACTCAAGTATATAGTAAGAAATAAATAGCGCTTGGCTCTAAGGTAAGCTTAAATAACATCAGGAGGCTCAACTCTATGACTCGACATTTTGACTTACCGTACCTAAGAGAGATAGCCGGTAGCAGCTAGCGTTGTCACGATACTTATATATGCACCACGTAGTTAGCTTCCTTAGTATAGCACCTTCATTAAAAAAGCACAAAGTCTGAAGCACTACTCAGTGTTCAAATAAGTGCTACGGTAAACGTTCAAACTGATGTTGCCGAGGTCCGCGGATCTGTTAAAACTGGAAGTGGCATAACACGATTTGAAATCGTAGAGGTATTGAGTGGTAAGTCCATAAGAATAAATAAGGCTGATAGAACACAAATGTACAATCCCAGAGGCTATCTCTCATCTTCTTATGAACAAAACTAGTAGACCTTCCTTGATACCCGAGATTCTGAGCTCGCTGTTGATGCGCGGAAAAAATGGGTATTTGGATCGTGCTAAAAGAAATCGAAAATTAATCTACATAACAATAACATCTGCTAGTACTGAGATGATACAATTTATCATCGTGGTAAAGAGATTGATTTTAGACTTTGGGGACACATACCTGCGGAACATTTACTTCTTGGTTTACAAGCACGGAAATATCCTCTTTCAGGCCGCAAAATAGACTATTGCTTATATTTCGGAGACGAAGACTTGGAGGCGTTCCTGGCAGGAGTAGTATCATAATTCCATTGTGTATAGCTTTTTGTAAAGCAGTTTGATCGTCCTTTTTTATATCAAGTAATCTCCTGTTGAAATTCTTCCATATAAAGAAGCACTGCCCAGCCAAAGCAGAGCATGTGACGTAAAAAATGAACTTATGCAAACCATGCTAAAGCAAAAAGAGGTGACCTGCACTGTCCAGGCAATAAGTTAGTAATGACCTTTTCCCATCAAGTTGCATACCAAGGATATCAGATAAATTGATTAGAACGAGGCCGAAGTGGAGCGTTAGTTCCCTGCATGCTTATAGTGAATGGCTGATGAAAGTTCTGGCTACCTCTGCAGACTGAAATACCGTACTGCAGTTTTGCTCTATCCTAGCCTTACAATTGCTTTTTAGATTTGTTAAATTTGTTGGAACTCTTATGAAAGTTACTCCTAGATATTTTAGCAATACCCATGCACATTATAAGTTTTATTAATGCCTAACAATTTCCAATCTACAAAACTGATGTTTGGCTGCCAAACATCTCTCTCTTAATTTTAAATGTATATGAGAAGAAAAGTGGGATCTTCGCTGCAAAATTAACTGCAAAAAAATAGCTTGATCGCTAACATAATTCCTTCTTACTCCCAGACGTAGTTTCTAACAGAAGAAGGCTCTACTTTGCATTTATGTAGTAGGATGTGAAAAAGTAGGTATTCGTTACGAACTCTTAAATAATAAACAAATGTTCATGGCAAGCCTAAATTTACAACTTTCGCAATGTTTAAATCAAGTCTTTGAATTAAAACGTTCTCCCATGGTCAACCGAAATGGGGTCCTACTTCTTCGAAATAAGAATACAGGCCCAATTGTGTGACATTTGACCAAATATATATAAATATATATATATATATATATATATATATATATATATATATATATATATATATATATATATATATATATATATAATCCATTAAACCACATTGAAAGAGAAAACGGAATAATTTTTCCTTGCAGTAATATTTGTATTACCTTTTTTCGAAAAAATCCGTGCAGGGAAGCGATTCGAACTAGGCACACTGAGGCAGCGAGCACCGCTCTGATCACAGTTGAAAGTATGCCGTTAGTACACTATGCTACGCAGAGAACCAAAAGGTAATAAAAATATTAGTGCAGGGAAAAATTATTCCGTTCTCTCTTGCAATGTGGTTTAATGGATTAATTTTCATCATTCTCTCGCACTACTTTGAGAGATATATACATTTGTATATCTGCCACGCGTTTAACTATTCTTCATTTATTCTTCGAATTACCCCAAAATTTTCTATTTCTTTCATAGTCTCCGTTCGAGCTTGCGAAAGTGTTCCTTAAAAGCTATTATATTCAGAGATTTTTTTGGTTCTCTGCGTAGCATAGCGTACTAACGGCATACTTTTAACTGTAATTAAAGCAGGGCTCGCTGCCTCAGTGTGCCTGGTTCGAATCGCTTTCCTGCACGGATTTTTTCGAAAAGAGGTAATAAAAATATTACTGCAAGGAAAAATTATTCCGTTTTCGTTTTCAATGTGGTTTAATGGATTAATTTTCATCATTCTTTCGCGCTACTTTGAGATATATATATATATATATATATATATATATATATATATATATATATATATATATATATATATGAGGAATTAAACCACATTCCCTGAAGACAATTTAATTCAAAACAGTTTCGGTGTATCTCACACCCTTTTTCAACTGACACTGGGTAGAAAATATAAGAGAAGTGCAAATAAGCGGGTATTAATCTAGCCTTTAAATATAATAATTTCTTAAACCAATTGATGATGGCCAGGAAACCCAAAGAACATCATAACATAAAAGTATATGCAATACCATGCAACGATTGCCATAAAGTTTATATAAGGGAAACGGGGAGAAATCTAGACAAGAGATTGTACGAACACAAAAGAGATATTAGAGTGGGCAGCGAAAGCAGTAGAATATTTTGCCATGTTAGAGACAAGAATCATACGATCGATTTCAATCAAAGTAAAAAGGTATTTAAATCGGCTAACTATGTTAAGAGAAGAATCGTAGACTCGAGCTTGATATCGTCAGTTCCTAATTTAAATCTATTTGAGGGTCAATTTTCTTTTAATCCTGTAATAAGAAAGCAAATAAACAAAATAGTAAAATGTCAGCCCTTCAATATGTTTAGGCCTAACCGCGCCCCCCCCAGATTAGCCACAAGTAGGGGATTGTGGGAAAAAAGAAGGGATCTTGTGTTATGCTTATATGCACTTCTCTAATATTTTCTACCCAGTGTCAGTTGAAAAAGGGTGTGAGATACACCGAAACTGTTCTGAATTAAATTGTCTTCGGAGAATGTGGTTTAATTCCTCATCTTTTCTTGCGATATTGCATTAATTTTCATCATATATATATATATATGTATATATATATATATATATATATATATATATATATATATATATATATATATATATACATATATTGTGAGATTGGGAAGTTCTTTCTCATTCACCATATTCACGGAGCCTTGAACTATCTGATTAGTATTTAAGTGATTCCAACATTCCTAAAAATGACAAAGCTTATTCTGATATGAAAGAGTGGCAAATGATATTAAATCAAACATTTAAGCTAAATGAATGTTTTTGAACGAAAGGAAGAAATCCACTGCTTTATTAAGCGATGGGGAGCAGCGTTAATATGGGTGGAAACTACTTTGCCGAATAAGTTTTTTGCATATTAAAAATGATTTCTTTTTCAAACAAGAATAATATTTCCATAAGTTAATATTAATAATAGCGATTTTTTATTGTATGGTGGTTTTTAAAGCTAAGGGCAGTCATAAATTGTCGATTGGCAAAGGTAAAACATGAAGGCACCAAAGGATGGGGATCAGCAATCACAGGAAGTACATCATTCCACTTTCTCGGCGCAAATATAAGGGATGAAGGAGCATCTATGCAGCAAAGGAAACTACGAGGAACAATCAATAAAAGCTCAGAGCAAGAGCAAAGGGTTTCCAGGGTTGGGCTACGGTGAGTTTAAAAAATGAGATATGAGAGAAATTTGGCCTTTAAGACCATATACATTTGTAAGAACCATAAAGGAGTTTCTTTATCTAATGGAAGGCAAATACTTTTCGTGACGCAGGGATAGAATATTTTGAACAAGTCAGAGAGCACAAAACGTGGAAGACTGTGCTCCACTTGAAATGGAGTTGCACTACTTAAGGCGGAAGGCAAATAAAGCATTAATTTTAATCTCACTGCAGTTGAAAGTCAAAGTGGGAATGGTTAAGTTTAAAATTACGTAGAATGCAAAGTGAGGAGTTTCAGATGTTAGATACACCAGTTTCTATAGTTAATTCACTATCAAAAATGATGCCCATATTTTTTATTGCATCGGAAATCGGAAAATAGGATGCGCCAAGTTTCACACATCTGCCGGAGTGCTCATCACTAATACCTATGTTTTGTTGTCATGTTCGGTTATCTGAAAGATGTCCAAGAACCATTCGATGATGAAATGATAGGTGGATAAAGAGTTTCTAAGTGTCTCAACAAATGAATCCTGGGAAAGTGAGAGATAGATTTTCGCGTCATTAATATAAAAATGAGAGTAGATGCCAAGCCTACCTATAAGAATCCGAGGGGGGAGTAAGATAAATGAACAATTAAGGGCTGACCAAAAGCCGACGCTTGCGTAAAACCAAAACGTAACTCTTCCTCCGATATATATGATTTACAAGATTAAGTATAAAGCAAAATGTACTAGCAAAATCAGTTAAGGGCAGTTCCAGGGACACTCAAGATGTTACTAAGGTACTGGAGAACCCCGCTTGTTCAAAGATTTTCAATGCTGCTAATTTGTATAGAAGTTCTAGAGTAAAAGGCTTACCGGCGTCATTGGCACTAGGAAGGCAGTTGGTTGCATGCAAGAAAGCTAATTTACTGGGGAATTTTTCCGTAAATCCAGACTGAAAATCTCATTAGTGCATTTCAAAGGAGTAGTGGGAGTTAAGCAATTGGGTTGTAGCTAACCTGGTCGTTTGGGTTCAGGTTTGATTTATTTAGGATAGAAGCGAAAGCAGCATGTTTGTTGTCATATGGTACACGCAAGATGTAAGTATCAGTAAGATGAACGCCTTTTTCGAGGAGAAGATGGATGGGAGTTGAGAGTTTGTGCGGTAGCTTGCTGGGTCGTTTGAGGGTCAAGTTTGGTTTCTTTAGGTTGTAGTGAATACATTTTATTTTTAACGTTAGAAGTTACTGATACAGACGAGAAGAATGCATCAGGAATAACATTGAATTTAAATAGAGTAACAAGGCAACTGGCGGTAAAGATTTAATGTGGATGATTCGAGTGGAAAACAGGTTTTTTACCTGGAGAGGAGGAAAGTTAATTCTTGAGGAGACCTTCGGACGAGCGAGAGAAATCAGTTTGGCTTTGGGAGGGAAAGACTGAGTTACCCAGTTCCTAAGAATAGAGGGAGAGGATATTCTAGAACGGCTGGGGACTTTTAACTGAGAATAAGGGAGATAATTTAGCAGGATAGATAGGGAGAAGATATGTTTGGTGATTTTAAAATCACTAAGATAATTTAAGATTGCAGATGGATTATAGAAGGTCATCTTCCAAATTCAGCCAACTCATTGGACAATCT
Organism: Ceratothoa steindachneri; assembly: GCA_963969495.1. Taxonomy (NCBI): domain Eukaryota; kingdom Metazoa; phylum Arthropoda; class Malacostraca; order Isopoda; family Cymothoidae; genus Ceratothoa; species Ceratothoa steindachneri. The sequence goes on along the minus strand of OZ018319.1, from coordinate 209,890,427 downwards.
GTCGGCGGGTTGACCAGATGTGTGGTAGTTAATCTCAATTTTAATAGTGGGTTTCAGACGCAAGGCTGCAAACAGATCATCGAAGTGTTGGGGGATTAGATTATAAAGAAATAGGGATAGAAATGGAGAGCAGAGCTACGAAAGAGTTGAAAGTTTGATTTGAATGAGAGAGGGAGGAAGATATACGGTATTAATTGAACTCCGTCCGCTGCCAGTTGCAGCGTGGATAAATCAATATCCACACGGGGATTAAGCAGCAGGAATGGCTGTATTCCCTTCGGTTAATCACATTTTAGTTTAGTCACAATGAGAAGGTTTTCATGTGAGATAACGTCAGAGTAGAAGTTGGCATTAAGAGGATGTAGCGAAGTTTATAAGAAGGAAATAAACCGTGTTCTTAAATATAAGTTAATGTTTTGCTTATCTCTCCATCTCGAAAGAGATAACGCAGAGATTTGGCATGAGGGAGATATCGCTGAGTCCTGGTGTGATGGCTTTGGTTGTAGATTGATTGACGTGACTAGTCTGGTGAAAGTTGATTTGCCTGGACGTCGTTCTGCTTATCTGTAGGACTGTAGAGAAGGTTTATTTAATTTGAAACTAAATGAAATAAAAAACACTCCCTCTCTTAGCTTCAAAAAGAGTCTGGCTTGCTATTGTATATTTTCTCTTCTGGCAACTGTCAGGAAAAACAGCCACGTCTGCAGAGCACAGAGCCATTTTTTTTTTTAATTTTATAGATCCCATCTGGCAACTACCCACTTGGGCATAAGTCACCGAAAAACACGACAGCCTAGAACTAGGCTACTTTAAAATAAAAATATGAAAACTTAACAATCGATATAAATTGGAAAAACTTAACAATTAGGAAGCAATCTTCGGCAGCGGGGGGAGGTCCCCCTCACCTTGCTGCAGGAGAGTGCAACCTACAAACAAAACAATAACAAAAAAAGAACCTTAAATAAAGGGGAGAAGCCCGGCCTTCCCCCAAAAGTCAACAAGTCCACAAGTTAATGTGCACGAATCTGTCCCGAGTACAAGGGACAGGCGGTAGCGACCCCGCCCATCCCAGTACCGGGACAGGTATCGTGCGCGAAGATCACTCAGACTGGGACATTCGACAAGAATGTGCCGAACAGTCTGGGGGACGACGCAGCCGTTGCAATAGGGCGAAAGCGAGCGCTCCATCAAATAGAGATGCGTCACACGAGTGTGTCCGATTCGGAGACGACAGAAAACAACCTGAAGCCGCCGTGTCATTGGGGGATAGGTCCATGGGAACAGTCGCGGCGCAATGGCACGCAACTTTAAGTTCCCTTCGACCGTCCCCCATCTTCTTTGCCAAGCAGTCCGAAGAGCTGCCCCTATTCCTGCCATGTAGTCGGTGTGAGGAAGAGCGAAACGCTGGTCCGGTCGCAGAGTCCTCGCGGACTCTTTGGCGCCCTCATCGGCGCGCTCATTCCCCTCAATTCCTACATGTGCAGGAACCCAGCAGAAGATAATCTCGACATCTGCCCGGCTCGCCAAAACCGTGGCGTCACGGATATCGCGAACCAGGGGATGCGAAAATTCCAATGCCCCGAGAACACTCAGGGCGCTTTGTGAGTCGCTATAGATCACAATCCGGTCTCCGAACCGGGTACGTCGCGTAATCTCCCATACCGAGTGGTGTATTGCCACCAGCTCGGCCGTGAAGACAGACGCAGCGCCTGGTAGAGCCCTGCTGACTTCAAACAGAGGGGATACGGCGTGGAAGCCGACCCATTCTTGGGACTTGGAGCCATCCGTATACACTGGCACGGTTTCAGCGTGACACGATGTGTGCTCCAAAAAGGTCGAACGCAATACTCCCGGCGCAGTACAAGCTTTGGAAGCAGAGGCGTGGTGACAAATAGCCAAATGTGGTACCCTAAAGGGTGGCGTCCTGGGCAGAACCAGGGGCGCTACCGGCCCGAGAGCTATATCTACATTTCGAAGGAGTTTCCTGGCCCTAAACCCAAAGGGCTTAGGGTATGACTGGCGTCTCTCGGCAGCATAGGCACCATCGAGATCAGCGGCGGATGCAGTGAGAGCTGTTGGCGACTGAGGGAGACGCCGAGCTCGCATGTACAGGCGAGCGATGCACTGCACGCGGCGCAGAGTGAGTGGCATCTCCCCAGCATCGACTAACAGGCTCTCAATGGGGGAAGTGCGGAAGGCTCTACTTATAAAATGAATAATTGAATGAAAGGAATCGGCTAATTTTAAATATAGATAAATATTTACAAATGTAACTTCATCAATATTGATTGTGTGCTCGTTAGTGTAAATCTGCTTTAAGAGATAAGCAGTGAAGAGCGACAATCCAAGCAATTAATACCTGGTATTGCAAAACTGTTACATTTGTTATGACGCTCGCAATACAGGACAGATTGATTAATCTTGTAATTTAAACAAAACTATCATTCAGTCCTTTTGGTGAGAGCGGTGTTACAAGTGTAACAAGACTTTTGAAATGCCGATATATATATATATATATATATATATATATATATATATATATATATATATATATATATATATATATATATATATATATATATATATATATATAATGCAATGTCCTGCCGGAATTCAGAATGAACTGAATAAAGTGAGAAAGTACTTGGAAGCACCTTTACTTTGTGAGTTATTCATTTCATATATATATATATATATATATATATATATATATATATATTTATATATGATGTAGAGGGAGAAATTCATTATTAAATAAAACGTTTCGGGTTATAATTTCACCCATCTTCTGCTACTGAAAATACAAATTCATGAATAGCTTTGCCCATTAATAGAGAGTAATGCAGAACTTACAGTTTATCTCGTCAGGTTAAAAAAATTAAATAATAAAATACGCTTTATAAATTTTGGAGAAAACAATATATGTATACACATCCTGAAAAGACTAATCTTGTCCAATTAGCTGTGAGCGGAAGACTGTTAGAAAGCACAAGGAACGTAGAGGAATGAGAAAATGAGAAGGTTTGTTAATATTTTATAGTAAATGTAATGGGTGGGAAGTGGAATCTGAATTTAGAGTAGGAGAAAGGTATTTCTTGTCCATCGATTCTTGAATTCACAAAGTGACAGGATCGGGAATGGTTTTTAAAATTTTTAAATGTTTGAAGGTAACATCGGTTTTACGCTAAATAGAATGTAATCGAACAGGCAAGAACTCTTCTTTAGAAAGAACTTTCACAGTCCTCTGGCTCATTCTCCTATGGGAACAGAACCTTGCCTTCAGCGATCGCATTGTGCCGCTACTATAATTCCCGAGGTTATATCTGGGGGAAGTATATTCGTATATAACGGAGCACTTCACATCATTTGACTTTCTCTCCTTACAATTGAAATAGTGTCATATATGGTCTTTATTCATAAAATATCTTAAAATTAGTGTGGAACAAAGAACTTCTTTAATAAATATGTAATATCTTTTGTAAATTTTTTGTTTAATAAAACCTTAATTTCAGTCGTCATCCCAATCATTTATCTCTCTTTCTCTTTATATATGTATATATATATATATATATATATATATATATATATATATATATATATATATATATATATATATATATATTCCTTTCATTCTGGTGTGCGCTCCTTGAATATTCCACACAGAATCACTTCTCATTATAACTTTCTATCCACGATTCTGCCTCTCAAAATTTGAAGGATGAGGGAGTTACTGTGAAACCACTTCAGATTGAAGCGGTCCTACCAAGCAAAAACTGTACCTGACTTCACCTGACCTCCAAACACCATTTTGACACGTCTCTTTCCGCCTTTGTAACTCTAACTTATTTCTCCTTTCACCAAGTGTATTTAATTTTTTCATCAACTTTTTGATGATCAGGGGACTATGCACTGGAGGAAAAGTTGGCATAAAATATTCAAAGGAGGAGGGAGGGAAGAATAGCTTTCGAGTCTTTGCTGAAGAGGGAAGAAACTAGAGTTACTCAATGTAAAGAAGGAAGGTGTGACTCCAGTATCAACGGTGGTGTATATAGTGCAGTTTGATTCGTCATTACGTTCATTTGTTTTTCTAGAGGACGTTAGTGAAAAACCACTGTTACCACGAATGTAGAAATCGTTTTCTAATTTAACCTCGAAGAGAAATATTAGTTTTTTACAAAAATACTAAATGTGACAGAAAGTTGTAAATTCTGATAATATTAAAACTGTACTAGCAGAGAGGGCGAGAAAACTAAAGTCCCAAAGTTCCTTCACAAAGTTGGCGGAAAAAGCCATTTAACAGAAATTTATCCCTCAAATTTGAAATCTTCTGCAATCTGTATAAAAGAGAAGTTATTTGGTAGATTATCAAGGTTAAACAATGTTTGAAAAAAGCCCCGTATCAGTAACATGACCTCTGTTAAAATGGAATTATGGACAAAGATGGAATTTTGGTGAAATTGTGATGGCAGACCTGTAAATTCAATAATATTTTGGTGCTTTTTCCTAACCAACTTTACATACACCACTGATGATTTTACTTTTCCTCCACTGTAAAACCTTTAAGAAATCTATGTTTATTCTTGTTTCCTAGAAATCGTGTTTTTTAAAAGGAAACTATTTTTAAAATGCTCTTCTCTAATTAGTATACATCAAAATATTTCTTAAAATTTAAGGTTTATTTTTCTGTCAAGTCGCATTTACGCCTAACCTTTTGAGGACCACATTGTAGTTCATACATGTTGGGATGAGCAGGTATCGAAGCCTACATAGCTTATACCAATAATCAGCATTTTCGAGGTCATCTGAGTGAGGGAACGCAAATTAAGACGATCCAAAGAAGTCAATTGGTGTTATGACTGAACACAAAAACTTGAAACTTGTGAATCGCTTTCTCAAAGAGAAAGCGATTCCTGTGTAGGGGGAGAAATTCGGGGTTAAAGGGGGTAATCGGGTCGAAAGATTAGGAGACTCAAAGTGTTGGAATATTGATCTTTCTATAAATGCAACGCTACAGTTTGTAAGGAATCTACTGTGGATCACAAGTGAATGTAATTTTGAAGATTTACTTAAAAATAAAGATAAATATTTTCACTTTTTAGCTATAAAATATTTAATTTATAGTTATAATTTGTAATGTACCCTTTGCGTCATTCTTGGAAAGGATTGTTTTTATTTTTTATTCAATTTCCTCGCAAGACCAACGAGGGCATATCTGTAAGGAAAATTGCCGAGATAAAGTGATGAAAAATGTGTGAAACATATATATATATATATACATATATATATATATATATATATATATATATATATATATATATATATATATATATATATATATATATATATATGTGCGTATAAATCTAACACCTCAAGAAAGAGAAAACGGAATAATTGTTTTCTTCGGAAATAGTTATTTCCTACTTCGAAAAAATCCGTGTTGGGTTAGATACGAACCAAGCACACTGCGGCAGCGAGCAACCACTTTGATCTAAATTAAAGGGAGCTTTTAACCACTCGGCTACACGGGAGACCGTTTTCTTTTTCTTGCGGATTTATTTCATTATTATCTCGCGCTCATGATAGAAATACATTATATATATATATATATATATATATATATATATATATAGAGAGAGAGAGAGAGAGAGAGAGAGAGAGAGAGAAAAAGAGAGAGAGAAAGAGAGAGAAAGAAAAAAAAAAATTTGCCACATCCTTCGGAAACCTCGAATTCAGTATGTAAATCAAAGCCAGAACGATTATTCGGAGCATGTATAATTTGGAACGTTTCAAACATTAGTTATGTTCATCTTCAGCCTAAAATGGAGCAAAACAATATAATTGACAAACAAGCCAACTCAGGATGTATATAGAAATACTCGTATATGTATTAATGAATGACAATAAATTTATATTTGGTAAATTTGGTATTAAACTCTTAAAGTTTTTCATTAATACATATATTTCTATATACATATATATATATATATATATATATATATATATATATATATATATATATATATATATATATGTGGATTTTAAGGCAGTCAGTTTGGGGTCAGGAGGGCATAATATCGGTGTTGACTGTGGACGGTAAAACACACATTCCTTCAGATATCTGCCATAGCAATGTTGCACAGGCTACATCTCTCCCCTTGCGGCTGCGTGAAAAGATATATGTTTATGAAAAAGAAAGAAATGGGACAGTTGAAGAAGAAAATGTTGGGAGGAATGCAAGCATGTAAAAAAAGACAACTCCAAACAGAGGCAATAGTGAAAGGTAAACCAACCTTCATCCTCATCCCAACCCAGACCAGAATTGAATAGACGAAAAGTAGTTAACGAATATCCTGCGAAATTATTCTCCGTCTAAGAAAATGGGGAAAAATATGTCTTGTAAATAAAGTGGTGAAAAGGTGTTTAATCGAAATGTGTGAACGAATAACTCCCAGCTCAACATAATCTAGTTTATGACCGGGAAGGTGGCTGCTTTTCCAGATACTAGGTGTAAGACTATACATGGTACCCCATTGAGGGATTGGAATGGGGGAAGAATCAATGATCTAACCTTTTTTTTCTAACTCGAGTAATTTAAGGACAATTTCTCTTGGCTCGCGTGATACAGAAGCATAAAGTAACTTTCCCTTAGTATACAAACTTCATATACCCCTACTATTCAGATCAGAGACACAACGCAAGTGAATATACAAAGCTTCCTATTATGGAGATCAGTTGTGAGATACAATGTGGTACACGAACGTATGTAGATACAGACTCTAACCTTAAAAAGAACTGCACAGTTTTCAAAATATTCGAGCTATATTTTTGTGTTTATTTACTGCCTGGGCGAGACGCCCACAGATGGCAGGATAGGTTTGGTTAATACGTCAGAAAGAACAAACCGAAACACTTCAAACTTATGTTTTAATAAGTCAATCTGATATCTTCGGAATAGGGAGCAGGGAAAACCCACATACTCTTCATTCAAATTATTTGGATAACTACTAGGGTAATTTATTATCCATCATGAAAACTATACCTAATCTATTTGGTCTTTTAATATATGATTCTTCTAGGGTGTTCCTGGGTCGAAAGTGAATGAAATAGAGGAATTAAAACAAAAATTTACTTTATCTAAGTAAGTTCTAATTACGTTTTAGGTAGTGGATTCGACCGCTGTTTGAGGCGTATAGGTCCTACTCAGCCAATATTTTCACAAAAAGGGAGATAAAAGGTATTAATGCAGGCGATAAAAAGGAAAGAAAACGAGTGAGAAATTATATCAAGGACAAAACTTTAGTGGGAGATGGGAAGAAGATATGTTTTACTAAAAAACATTGACCGTCGGCCAAGATTAGATACAAGTATTCTGAATTGGCTGCGAAAGAGAGAAAGAATAGAAGCAGCCACGGGTGTTGGATACACGGGGAACTTAACGATTATCTGGTATATCGTGTGTCTGGTACTGAAGGTGGTACAGGGATCAGTAAGATTGCGGTCCAGCTGTATGTAAGTGGACCAGCACTAATTCTATATGGCTGGATCGGTGGAAGCATGAGGCTCAGTTACGATTTTGATTTTTAATGTAGTAAAATTCGGTGATAGTCGGGGAATGTTGGGCAAATAGACATTGATATTGAAGAATCTTTTACGTTTGGAAGGAGAGTGTTGTGATATGACCAGGTGTATGTGGTTATACGCACACTGGCCTACTGGCCGAGCGAAGTTAAAGCGCCATCTGGAGATGGTTCTAAGAGTGCTTTAAACACACAGTTGCTAGGCCAAGTAATATTTAAACACGACTACAAAAATATACTTTTATAGGACTAAAGTTTACATATATATAGAGGGCAAGTTAAATGGCAATGCAATTAAATATTGGCGGTTCACGGCTAAGATGATTAACACTATCAGTTAAGTTTGAACCGAGGGATAATTAATTAAGAAATGATTTTACAGTTATGCAAGTTCTAGAGCAACGAGGATCCTTAAGGTTCGACGTGGTAAAGGTGGGAGGAACGTGACGAAGTGGGGGTTAAATCCCTTTTACCTTGATGTGCGGAAAGTAGAAGCAGGTAGGTAAGTTCGACCTTAAACTTGCGGGCGTCTCACGAGATGCTCAATCCAACTTCGGGAAACTGAAGTTGGAGGCTTCTTATCCTTAAGAGGCGAACGGAGGTGCTTTGGGGATGGCGTTTATGATCCTTAAAATCCGAATATGTGGTGAGAAGGGTTAAAGCGCGCCTAAAACTATCTCCACGAACAACACTAAGTGACGACTAGCTCTTCCTCGGCGGCTCTTCGATCATCACTCAATTCTTCTCTAAGCGAGAATGTGATCGATTCCCTCTCGACTAACGAAGGCGTTACGCCTAAGGTACTGGACGGCGGCTTCAGACATAATCTGCATGTGAACTTCGAAGTCTCGAATATATACTCCAAAGTTTTCCAAACGGCGAGAGAGATTCATCACCAACAGAGTTCCTTAATTGTCTTGGGCCGCGATAAGGGCCCATAGCGAGAAGTCGGGATGCGCCTTTAATGGTCTTTCCATTGTGCTAATTATGGCAGTATATAGGGCAGACGAAAAGTGCACCGATACCTCATCGCCGCCACAAAGCCAGCAGACGAATTAGGGAGTGAACAGGAGCTATCGATGAAGACCCTTGTACACTAAGATTGTTTAGACGCATAGCTGATAAATTCTGATATAACATATCTAACCGACTATAGGGACTTTTCTCTTTTCAAAAGACTAGCTCACTAACTTGCTTAAGCCACTATCCAGGAAAGCCACTATCCTGATAGAAATCTGATTGATAGGAAGCATAAGTTAACACTAGAATGGCCAACATTTTGTGTATATATAAAACGGCCAAGGTGTCGATTTCGACACAACCAATAATTTTTATTTTGTCAAAGTAAATTTTCCAAATTTTAGCGTTGAATATCTGATCTAAAAGAAATATATTATGGGCTCTCAGTCCTATAATAATATCAATGGCGTAGCCAGGAATATTGTTTGGGAGAGCCATTGTATATTATATATCACTTTAAACGAATTGGTAAATAAAGAATATCTAAAAGCTAATATCTGCTCAATCCCCCTGAATACCTAATATTATTATTTTATAAAAATTAAAAGTCCGAAATATGAATGAAAATTTATTTTTTAAATGAGAAAATACTATTTATTTCAGATGGCACTTTTTACATGTAGCGCTGATTATTCGTGTTTCTTTTTCTGAACACTTCCCGCAGGTCAGGTTTTCGCACATTTTATATGTAGTGGCAGTTGCATTGTTACGCTTTTGACTAGAGTATTTTTTCTCTTTTTGGGGGCTGGGGTGAGATTTTCAGCTTCATTTTCAACATGTGAAGATGACTTTTTTCTTTTTAAAACATATGCAGAACGTATATTCTCGATGAGTTCAAGAATATATTTTTTTCCCGACTTATTTTACTGCCACTTGTTTTCTTATAAATGATTCAGCTATTGAAGGCTGCCATGTCTAAAATATTGACCAAACTCCAACAGGACAGCGCCTTGTTGCACAATGTTTACTATATTTTCGTACCATTTGGTCAACAGCATCGACGTCAACTTTATTCTCGTTATAAAACTTTATCATATCTGGCTTCTTTTTACCATCTTCTGGAACTGTTGGAGCTGAATGCATTGTGGAAAGCAAACATACAGACTTATTATCTTTGCACTGATAATTCACAAACATGCATCCACTTTCTTCTTGAAAGAAAAATTTGCTATTTTAACGTCCTCCCTTTTCATAGGCAGTCATTTCCTTGGCCAGATGTTTGATGTTTGAACGAACCCTATCAACTATGAAAGTCCTTTGATCTTGAAGTTTTCTTGCAAGTTCAACTGGTGTGAAGAAGTTGTCTGTTGTTACATTATAGGTGTCGTAGAATGCCCCCCTTTTTGTTCTAAGAGTGCTTATATGGATATCTTAAAGAAGAGAGCCATTTGAAACCCGTAAGGATATAGAGAAACGCACAATAGTTCCCCAAATAAACTTATATTTTAACTTTAACAATTTAATACACAAAATTTAAACATTAACAACAGCAATACTCCGAATATTATAATAAACAAGAATGAATTCAATTAGTTTGACATTCTAAAATTCGTTAATTTCGCTACACACCTCAATAATATAAGATTTAGGCTTACGGACTCCACTGGAGTTTAAATCCCTCAGGAATGTTATTGTCTCACGACGCGTGCCGCCTGGCCAGATGTAGGTGGGCGGGATCATGAGGTCCTTTTGGCGAGGGTAGCGGCTTGAGGTCCACACGGTATTCAGGGGAGGGGGGGGGGTTCTTCAAGGACGAGAACAATTACGGTGCTTTATGCGGCTTTAGTCGTGGTTTTTCTGGCGAGAGTGAGTCGAACTTAGGCCTTAAACCAAGTTAACTTGGAGTGCGGTGTGACTACCGAGTAACGAGCTCGAGGGAAAGCTTTTCTCCTTCGTTACTTAATTCCTCATGGGTGAGGACTGAACTCGGGAAGGGTCTTCTTCGAGAGCGAGGATCGATGAGAGGGTGTTTCTCTGGCGAGAATAAGTTGAACTTGAAGGTCGGTTTGGTAACCAGGAACTAGCTCGAGGATGAGCTTCTTCTTAGTTCCAGTCTTCTTCAAGGGCGAGTATAACGGAGGGGGGTTTGTCTGACGAGAATAAGTTAAACTTGGTTCCTTAACCAAGTTAACTTATAAGTTCGGTGTGGCCACCGAGTAACGAACTCGAGGGGTAGCCTTTTCCTTCTTTCTTTAATTCCTCAAGGACGAGGAATACCCCTGGTGTTTATGATGCACCAGGATATGAGGAGTCTCTCTGACGAGAGTAAGTTGAACTTAACAAAGTTAACTTAACGTTTGGTTTGATAACCAGGGACTAGCTCGAGCATGAGCTGCTTCTTAGCCCCTTAAGGTAGGTAGCCCTGTCCCTCTTGCAGGGTACTTGTTGGTCTGGTGAGCCAAGTAATCTACCTGTTAAGGCACGGTAGCCCGATCTTAATTCGGGGACTTCGTCACTTGGAGACTGACGTATACTACCTCGATTTTCCTTAGTGTTCGTTATTTATACGTCGTCACCCCACTGGGGGATTGGTAAGAGGCTTGAGGATGGCCCCAGGAGGGTTCTTATGCCAAATGGTTTTTTACGCCAAGTCTTACATCGGCTCCTCGTTAGACTTCAAGTTTGGGAGAAACACGTCTCCAATTTCTTATTTGACGTGAAATTGAATCTCACTCTCCTGGGGGAGATCTTGCATTTTAACCTTTAGGTCTTTCATAGCGCCGAGTGGTGCGGCGCTGCGGTTACGCGCTTGACCCGCCGGTGCCTGGGGCCGTATTTCTTTGCCGTAATCGCCTCGTGACTCCACTACGAGAGAACGGGGGGTGGGGTGGGGTGACGAGTTCTCTACAATAGGCATTTATTTTTATTGTGTCTGTGATCTTCAGCGCAACACCTTCCCCAAGAGGTAGTCTATTTCTTGATTCTTTTTCTTGTGCACCGAGATACGGTATTACGAGGGATGGTCAATAATTTTTGCGAATCGGTAGAGCAAAACAGAGGAAAGGGATGACTGTTTATGGGGGTGTTAGGACAAGTTATGACAAGTCAGGACCTGCAGCCGCACGCTCCTGCCTCGTCTATTTAAGAAAACAGTAGCTGATCGCAGATCGTCAGTCTCAAATTTTTAAACAATGGAGAAGGTTGAGCACCGCTCAGTGATCAAATTTTGACCAGGAAAGGCAAGAATGCAAAAGAGATCCATGAATGCATGATTGCAGTGTACACCGACACCACCCCTTCCTATGCAACCATTGCTCGCTGGAATAGGGAGTTCCGCCATGGTCGTGAGTCCCCTGAAGATGACCCCCCTTCAGGACGCTCGTCAGAAGTGACCAACGAGGAAAATGTGGCCCGTGTGGAGAGGATGATCCTCGAAAATCGATGAGTGAAAGTCGAAGAAATCCAGCGAGAACTTGAAATATTACATGGAATTGTTATCAACCTCATCCACAACAATTTGGCCATGACCCGTTGGGTCCCTAGAAACGTCACTCCCTATGATCGACTTCAACGTCGTCAAAGTCCACAAGGCCAGAGTTGCACAAGCTGACCTGCGTGAGTGCGGATTCGAGAAGTTCAAGCATCCCCCCTACAGTCCAGACCTGACCCCTAGCAACTACTTTTAAATTCTAGTTTGGAGTGGACCAATTCTTCGTAGAGTAAAAGTAACGTTGGAAGATCATTGCCACATATATTTTGGGACAAATGACTTAGAAAATAAGGAATGGTATAGGATACGAGACGCTTCTATTAGATTTTTTCATCTAAGATGAGCCCTATAACTTAATGAATTGCTTCGCCGATATTTCGTCCCTAAGTATAGCTAAGGTCAGATTTTCGGCGTGTCGGTGTCGGTTTCGGCGTACTCGAAAAGGGAGATGTGAAGAGTTGTGTGAGAAGAAGGAAAATCCCTGAGATTCAAATTATCCAACAACCTCATTGATGCTATTTATATCTGCCTGACGAGCGTAGGAAGAGTTCCAACGCAGGAGTAACTTTCTATATTGTTACCGTAAACTGTATTGTTATTTTAGGAGAGATAGAGGGATTGCCCGTATTTTTTATAAATGAAAAGAAGAGTAATTTTAGGAGAAAGCCCTGTGGACCGCTCTCCTTCTGTGATAAGAAACTGGAATAAGAGAACTTACCCAGGACCTGAAAGAATGGTTATGTAAAAACTGCGAAATGAAATTTGGAAGGAAATTACGAAGTCCACAGGATAACAAACTATTGATAATATAGGAACGGTAATTGATGGGTAGGCTCGTAAGCCTTAAAGATGTCAAAGGTTACAGCGAACCTACCACTACGGCAAGGAACTTTATTTTGATCCAGATTTTTTTTTTTTTTTAAAGAGCTCATTAGGCGACTGCCTACTTGGGCATTAGTCGCCGTATTAAAACTGGCCTAGTTCTAGGCTACTTTAAACTAAAATTAAAGAGAAAAAAAACAACACCCCAAAAAGGGGGACAGAAAGCAAGCTGGTGCGTCGGGGAGAGGTCCCCCCAGCGCAGGAGCATGCAACTAAAGGAAAAAAACCCCCAAAAAAACAAATGCCAAAAACAAAACAAAAAAAAACAAAAAACCTTGGTAAATAATAAGGAGAAGGCCGGCATCCCCAGAGAAGTCAACAAGTCCACAAGTCAATGTGCACGAATCTGTCCCGAGTACAAGGGACAGGCGGTAGCGACCCCGCACATCCCGGTACCGGGACATGTATTGTGCGCAAAGATCACCCAGACTGGGACATTCGACAAGAATGTGCCGAACAGTCTGGGGGACGACGCAGCCGTTGCAATAGGGCGCAGGAGAGCGCTCCATCAAATAGCGATGCGTCACAAGGGTGTGTCCAATTCGAAGACGACAGAAAGCAACCAGAAGCCGCCGCGGCATTGCGGGATATGTCCATGGGAACAGTCGCGGCGCAATGGCACGCAACTTTAAGTTCCCTTCGACCGTCTCTCTTTGTCAAGCAGTCCGAAGAGCTGCCCGTATTCCTGCTATGTAGTCGGTGTGAGGTAGAGCGAAACGCTGGTCCGGTCGCAGAGTCCTCGCGGACTCTTTGGCGCCCTCATCGGCGCGCTCATTCCCCGCAATTCCTACATGTCCAGGAACCCAGCAGAAGATAATCTCGACATCTGCCCGGCTCGCCAAAACCGTGGCGTCACGGATTTCGCGAACCAGGGGATGCGGAGATTCCAATGCCCCGAGAGCACTCAGGGCGCCTTGTGAGTCGCTATAGATCACAATCCGGTCTCCGAACCGGGCACGTCGCGTAATCTCCCGTACCGAGTGGTGTATTGCCACCAGCTCGGCCGTGAAGACAGACGCAGCGCCTGGTAGAGCCCCATTGACTTCAAACAGAGGGGATACGGTGTGGAAGCTGACCCCCTCTTGGGACTTGGAGCCATCCGTATACAATAGGACGGTTGCAGCGTAACACGAGATGTGCTTCAAAAGGGTCGAACGCAATACTACCGGCACCGTACAAGCTTTGGCAGCAGAGGCGTGGCGACAAATAGACAAATTTGGTACCCTCCAGGGTGGCGTCCTGGGCAGAACCAGGGGCGCTACCGGCCCGAGAGCTATATCTACATTTCGAAGGAGTTTCCTGGCCCTAAACCCAAAGGGCTTAGGGTATGACTGGCGTCTCTCGGCGGCATAGGCACCATCGAGATCAGCTGTGGATGCAGTGAGAGCTGTTGGCCACTGAGGAAAGCGCCGGGCTCTCACGTACAGGCGAGTGATGCACTGCACGCGGCGCAGAGGAAGGGGCATCTCGCCAGCATCGACCAACAGGCTCTCAATAGGGAAAGTGCGGCAGGAACCGGTCGCAAGGCGAAGCCTAGTGTGGTGGATCGAATCCAACTTACGCAATAAACGCTCGGCTGCGGATGCATAAAACTCGCATCTGTAGTCGAGCTTTAAACGAACAAAGGATCGATAAAAAAGTAGAGCAGTAGCCCTATCAGCGCCCCAAGCGCTGAACGCCATGGAACGAAGATTGTCAATGGCGTTGGTACAAGACACCCTAAGGCTGCGAATATGAGCCTCCGAGGTGAGGCGTCGGTCGAATAGAAGACCAAGGAAACGGTGCGACTCAACCACATCCAGGCGCACCCCATTAAGAAACAAATCTGGGTCGGAGTGAAGCCGTGGATGGCGGCAGAAGTGCACCACCTTATTCTTTGCCAAAGAAAACCGAAACCTGTGTGCTTTGGCATAGCGAGAGACGTGGTTGAATGCCTGTTGGAGAAGACGCTTCAAGGTTGGCATCTGGGCCGCGCCAAAAGAGATCGAAAGGTCGTTCACGTAGAGCGTAGCGAGAACATCTTCCGGCAGCACCGAGGTGATGCCGTTGATGCTCAGGGCAAAGAGTGTGATACTAAGGACACTTTCCCTTTGGGACACCCTCTTCCTGCTCCTTTGGGCCGGAGAGGGCTCCCCCCTCACGTACGCGGAATCGACGATGAAAGCCTCGCAGACGGCATTTTCCAGTCCGATCAGAGCATCCGACGTAGGGTGGAACTTGCGGAAGCCACACTGTGTGGAAGACAGATGGCCTCCGCTGTCCAGAAATAAGTCTAATCTAACATTTACTAATTTCTCCATCAACTTGCACACGCAAGAGGTTAGAGAAATTGGGCGGAAACCGGTCGGAGAAGAGTGATCTCTCCCCGGTTTGCGAAAGGCGAGCACAGTAGCGATTCGCCAGGAGTCTGGGAGAAGACCTTCCACCCAGATCCAGTTTAACAAATCTAAATAAGGCCATGCCTTGCTCACCCAGGTGTCGAAGCATGGCGTACGGGACATCGTCCGGACCATGGGCGGTGTCCGCGAACGAAGCGAGAGCGGAACGCAACTCACTCACACTAAACTTGTCTTTGAAGGGTTCTCCGCCTCTGGAGGTAAAGTCCAGCCGGCGGCCTTCCGCGACATGACGAGGTGCATTGAATGCTGGCAAGGCAGCATCACGGCTAGAGAATGCGGAAAAAGCAGTCGCTAAGGATTCCGCCACGAACGCAGTGTCCGAAATTGCGGTCCCATTCTCCTAGAGAAAGAGAGGGGGTCCTGCGAGAACTTGACCCGAATTCTTTTGACTCACTTCAAACACCTCAGTTAAAGGGGTCTTCCCGTTAAGTGAAGACACGTATGCCCACCAAGAAGAGCGGCGGGCGTGCTTCGAAATATACCGAAACCTAGCCTTAGTTCGACGAAATTCAGCGACAGTGAAATCGTTCGAGGTTGCGCTTCTAGCGCATGTAGGCATAACGCTTCTGTTTGAGGGCCGTCTAACACTCGGCCGACCACCATGGGATTGGTCGGCGTGCAAAACGGCCAGACGTCCTAGGAATAGTAGTCAGGCCCACGGCGATGAGGGATGAGGTTGCCGGAGAAGAACTCAACGGCCTCATCTACCGACCTAAACTCCTCGACTGAGATAGAAAATTCGGTCATTTCCTGAAATGCAGGCCACCGCGCATACGCCAAGCACCACCGAGGTGGTCTCTCAGCCAGCAGTTGCCCTGAAAATGATATTTGAATGGAAAAGTAATCACTACCATGAAGGTCTTTGACCACCGCCCAATCAAAATCAGGCTGTGCATTTGAAGAGCACAAAGATAGGTCAAGGCAAGAAAATGAAGCAGTTCTCGGACAGTGATGCGCAAACTCATCCACGTTTAGGACACCCATCTCAAGCTCTTCGATCAGATTGGCAAGGACTGGTCCCCTGGGATTTATGGAATAATCTCCCCAGAGAGGATGACTGCCGTTCAGATCTCCAAGCAAGAGATAGGGCCTCGGCAACCGTGCCACGACACGGCGTAAGTTCCCCGCGTCGAAGTCAGCTGACGGTGGAATGTACGCAGGAATGATAGTATACCTCCTATTCTCCAGCAGCTGCACGGCCACTGCCTGAAAGGAGGTATCTAAAGAGAAATGAAGAACGGAGACATCATGCCGGGTGTAAACCGCGCATCCCCCAACCCAGCCATCCCGCGGTGGTGGGGTCGCAAGACCCTTATACCCTGGGAGGGCGGGCAGGGGGCACGCACCTAGCATGGTCTCCTACAAAAAGATAGCTAACGAGGAACGAGAAAAGACGAGCCTCCGCAGCTCCTCCCAGTTTGCCTGGAGTCCACGGCAATTCCATTGAAGGAATATGCCCTCCAGGCCTAGCTCGGAGGAGACGGGGGCCCTCCTCGAACTGAAGACCCTCACGGGAATGGCTGTACGCGGGGTGTTGTTGGCCGGACAAAGCGCTGAAGGCGCTGTCGCCTTCGAGGACTTATTGGGGCAGGTTGGGCTCGCCATGCGAGTCTTTCCCTTCCTCCGCCTCGAAACCTTAGACGGGCGTTGCGGCTTCGGAGGCGGGGGGGGCCCTCTTTTCGAGGAACCACCGTCTCCGAGCCACTCGCTCCACCTCGGGGCGTGGGCGAAGGAGCCGAAGCTCCTTTGTTGCTGTCCTACTTTCAGGGGATAGCTTTAGGAACCCCCGAAGATGGCCTAGTAACCATCTTCTGGGGTGTTTCCTCCTGTGAGTCTGACGACTCGGTGGAGGCGCGTGGCCGTTTCGCCTTGCGGGAAACGGTCACGCTGGGGGAAGAGGGGGGAGCCCTGGTTTTAGCCGGGGCTTGGTATGAACCCTTTTTGCCGCCCGCTTTACCAGCGCCTGGGTTGGGTAGAGCCCGCAGAAGGGCTACGAATATGCTCAGAAAACGCCATGCTCGTTGGCTTGGATGGGCCAGGAGCAGAGGGTGCCTTTCTAACTACTGAAGCATATGAAGTCCCAGGCAGAGCCGGGCGCGCAAGGAACAAGTCCTTAGCCTCGCTGAATGAGAGTCGATCCTGGGCCTGAACGGCCAGGATTTCTTTCTCAAGGAGATATGCACCGCATTGCTTCGAAGAAGCAGGGTGCGGCTCTCCGTAATTGACACACTTGGCCACACACGATTTGGGCTTATCGTGTGCGACCTTGGAGCAATTTACACAGACTTCGGGTGACCCTGAATTTGCACGTCTACCTGAGCGATTTGTATGGCCGAAGCGGTGACAGTAATAGCACCGCCACGGCAGTGGCACGAATGCCTTCACGCAGGAGCGGTACCAACCGGCACGCACCGACTCAGGGAGCTTGTCACAGTCGAACGTGAGGAGAAGTGTAAGGGTGGGTCGCGAGGCTCCTCCCTGTTTTCTCATCACACGTTCGACCTTGATGGCCCCATGGTCGGCCAGCTCTAGGGTGATGTCCTCAATGGAGTAGTTAACGAGTTCCCTCACATAAACTACTCCTTTCACAAAGTTCATGGTAGAGTGCGGCGTCACACTCACCGGGGTGCCATGAAGTGTCCGTTGAGCACTTATCTTGGCCACCTCGGCGGGATTCGCCGCATTTGCCAGAAGGCTCCCGTCCGAGAAACGGGTCACCTAAGGCTCTCTACCAATTGCACTAGCTAATCCTCTTATCTGGTGGATCATGTTGCCCTTGAACAACATGCTGCCATCAATGGAGCGAATAACGAGGAAGGGTTTGAAGCCAGCAGGCTCGAAAACGCCAGGTAACCTCTGAATGAGGGCCCTCGATGTTATCGAAGCTCAACCCAGTGCACTCTCAGGCTTAGTCAGGGGCTCCGCACACAGGGAGGTAGAGGGGCCGGATGTGCCGATCTTGGCTTGGTCGCTTGCCAGAGTGGTAGCAGACCCATCCGCCCCCGCAGTCCCCGTGGATGGAGAGGAGCCCCGAGTCTTCTTCGTCTTTTTTGTCTTGGTCTTTTTCTACCCACGCCGGTAGAAGCCCTTAGGCCAGATGGACCGGCCTCAGCCAGGTCCTTCTCCGAAATGTAGAAGGTCCTTGTGGTCGCAGGGGCATCATCCGGAGGAGATTCCTCCCCTCCTTGTACTGCTTCAGAATCCCCAGCCGTTTGAGGAGGACCTTGCATAGGGGCGGATTCGGGTTCGGTGCTTGGCGCCGAGCCCGGATTTTTTCCCCATGGATGGCCCTACCGTCTGAGGCTGGTTTTCCTCAAGGCAATGTCTATCACCAAAGGGGCCTCTAGTTGGCCATCCCCTCCCAAGACATCGCAGGTCGCCTTGGCAGCGTCATAATTCTTTAGTGGGGAGGCACAGGCCTTGACCCCGGCAAGGTTTAATATTCTTGCCAGCAGGTCTTTTTAGGGAAGCGACCGAAGGGGCCTGGCTTCCCTCTCTTCCCTAAGGGGGTTTGCCCTACCGAGCCGCTTACACAAGGGGCAGTCGACAATGGGCTGCTTGCTGGCTTTCTTGGCAGTCCCCTTAGAAAGCAAAGGAGGGACTGCCGCTGGAGATAGGAAGGTGCCAGAAAGCACCTCCAGAGAAGGGGGTGAAGGAGAGTCCCATACACCCGTAGGCGTAGGAGAGAAGTAAACCTCCTCTCCGGTTGAAAAAGGAGGGCCTCTGAGCAAGCACAAGGGGGGCAACCTCCATTTTCTCGGTGGAGCTGCCCGAGGGCGGCTCCGTTGATGTTCTTGGGGAAGTTGTGGGTTGGGTTTTTTCTTGATTTTCATCATTGGGCATGGTGACCCTATTCGTGCTACGGGACGCAATAGCTCATAACCTCTTGCAGTTGCCCGCACTGCAAGAGGTGCTTACAGCCCCGGCAGAGCCAGGCGCCGCTATTTGGGACCACCCCTCCCACCTGCTGGCCTGGCAGTCCATTGGCATGGCGGCTCCACCTTGAACACGGCGTAAAAATGGATAAAATGTGAAGAGGAGTGGAAAAGGGATGTGAATAAGGTATGGGTGGGGATGATGCAGGTTGTTAAAAACCTCCATCCCAAACCGGAGCTCTGGGGTTAGAAAACATTGTCCCCTCCCCCCTCAGCACCAATCCGGGATGGTTGGCTTGAGAAGAAGGTCAGCATCTACCTTGTGAAATTAGAGGCTGACCATTAAAAGTTGTGGGAGAAGTTTTATGAAAAGCGAGGAAACAAGTGTTTTGAAGGAAGGAGAAGAGGCTAAGCTGAGGTTAGACGGGGTGCTGAGTCCCGTCAGCACGGCGGCCAGAATGGCAAATCGCCAAGCCCCTTACGGGGCCTTACGGGGGAAGAGGAGAGGAAAAGGGATGCGAGTGAGATAAGGGTGGGGATGAAGCAGGTTGTTAAAAAAAACACATCCCGAACCGGAGCTCAGGGGTTAGGGAACATTGTCCCCTCCCCCTTCAGCCCCGATCCGGGACGGTTGGCTTGAGAAGAAGGTCAGCATCTACCCTGTGAAATTAGAGGCTGACCAGAGAAAGCTGTGGGAGAGGTTGTATGAAAAGCGAGGAAACAATGTTTTGAAGGAAGGAGAAGAGGCTAAGCTGGGGTTGGACGGGGTGCTGAGTCCCGTCAGCACGGCGGCCAGGATGGCAAATCGCCAAGCCCCTTACGGGGTTTTGATCCAGAAACTAAAACTTAAGGGTGTAAGTGAATTTAACGACAACAATTCAATTTATCGATATAAACAATTCACCAATAACAATTCTTGATCTAACATACATTTATCCTTGATATAGGAAATAATTACTTTCATAGCCTTTATTTATGATATTACAAAAACAACGTATAATTTCTTTTCGTAGTACGAGTACTTATTAAGAAGAGTTAAAATTCTTTAATGACAGAATTTTTAAAAACGAAAACTTTATTTAAACTAAAGTAAAACTAAAAATTTGTTTATTTAAAATCAGAAAGCTAGCTTATGGGCTATTTTTCGCAAATAATTATCAACGATGTTGCTATATGAAAAAGTCTTTCTACAATGTTTTGTATTCGTTCAGAAGAGTCACGATATTTCTTTATATGCGGTTGAGGTGAATTACCAGTCAAGTATTGATCGACTTTTACATTGTAGTTTGGTTCTGTCTTGAGCCCGTCGAAAAATTTCGAAATATTAGGGTGATGTCCAGCAACCTGTGTTTCAAATGTCCTATGCCATCCTTCAAGCAAATTATTAGTTTTTGGTAAAGAATCTAAAAGAGTTTCGTAAAAATTCCACACGACGAGCTCAAACTTCAGAGATCTGCGAAGTATATCGATGAATTGGGTATATCGATAAAGTGAGCGTGTCGATGAATTGTTGTCGATAAATTGTTGTCGAGGCATTATTGTTGGTGAATTGTTATCAGTAAATTCGCCAGATCCCCAAAACAAAGCAGACATAATGGAAATGTCAGGGGAAAGTGTTATTCTCTAATAATTCAATAGATCAATCGATAAGCAAGGATATGGAGAACCATTTGAGATGATTATAAGGACATGATTACCTCTTAAATGGTTCCACAATCAATGCCAAAGATTAATTAGATATTACTCGAAGCCTTGAGAGGCAATCAATTGCAAAATTCAGGCCGCCAGAGCTCTATGTTTATCCATTATTATAGAAAAATATCGCATCTCTCTCTTAGCCAGGAAAGTTTTGGTTGATTGAAAGTAGAAATAATTGCCCCATACATACGGCTCACCTGATTTACCTCTAATTTATTACCATTTATTTCAAAATTGAACGAAACTGGAAGAGAAATTTTGTTTAATACGCTTGACGTCTCAGAAAACAAAATAAACAAGTTCATTAACGATACTCCATATGCATTGTGTGGATAAAAAAATAACTATTTTTCAAGTGATAAATGCATGGAAATCAATCCATATATGTGTATAAAATTTAGAGTATAATTAAAATTAAATTACTCCTTAAAATCCAAACTTGTACCTTCAGCCTCGTATTTGGGTACGAGAAGTAAGAATAAGTACTGAACAACAAGGACTAAAACGATATGATAAGTTTATTGACAATTTAGAATTATCTCTCTATCACGCCATCTTAATATTTATTTATCTCTCTATCTCTTTCAGGACAGATCGCATTCATTTGAGTAGCCCTATTTATGTTTGTCATTATTCGCTTTGAGATTCTTCGTATACTTCTTTTACGTGATTAGCTTTTCCTCCTATCTACCTCTATTCTTTATATGTCCTTTGATAAACCTTAAAACCAAACAGAAAGATATCAACAATGTTGTATAAGGGGATATGATCAAGAATCTTGGCTTACAACAGGCTTTCTCTTAAGATCAGGTAAGCGTATTTGAAATCACATGGCTCGAAAGCAAACGAGAGGAAGTTGTCAAGGCTATTAACTATCCAGGCAAGAGAGGAGATTAGGAGGTAACTAGCGAAAAGACTTAGAGAGAAAGAGTCAAGAGGAGAGTGGGATTTTTATCGAAAGATAAAAGGATGGAGGTAGGTAAATATAAGAAGTTAAAAGGTAATAAGATATAAAACGAAAAAAGCGGCGAAGAGGGAATGAGTACACGTAACATTCAATGAGGATGTCTGATACGGTGATTCTGGTGCTGCAGGTGGTAGAAGTGAGAGAGAGAGATCGCTAGAGTTAAGGAATCGATTGCTTAGCCTGGTGTGATCCAGCATAATCCCACCAGTGCCACTTCTTTATGGTGGGAGCTGTAGAAGAACGGGGCCCAGTAAGTGATGCGGAGTTTAATACGGTGAGGTTTGGTGATATGTGGAGTCTGGCAGGTAGCTGGCCATTGTGTTTTAAGTATCTCCTTCACGTGGGCAAATGGGATTTTTGAAAGGAAGGCGGACTGGGCATGCTGGGCCTTTTAGCGACCCCACATGCTTTGTGTTACCCTGCTTTGTGAAAAATTTGGTGATGTCCGAGCGCACGAGAAGAGAGATCTCAATTCTTTTCATTTCCGTTTAAACACAATTGCACAAAATGGAATAGACATTTAATGACGCGTGCTGGAAAAGTGGAACTTTAAGATTTGGGGGCATAAATTTTCTATCGCGCACAAAAACTCTCGAAAGTTAGAAAAACGAGTTCTTCAAAATCTTCGCAAAATTCGGGAGTTTTTGCTGACGTCGCAAAACTACATTAAATTACAATTCATAATTTTCTGATGTTTGGGGAAAAATCGGATCTGAGAGAGTTCTTGCTCACTCATGTGAGAGTTACTGTTATTTATTATCAATACTCTGTAAGATAACCATTATTAATGATCAATAACTTTTAATAGACTACACAGTTTCAGGAATTCAGATTATCCCCCCTCCCTATTTTTATCCTGGATCCTTCACTGTCAAGTAAATTAGAGTCCACAGTAGGCCAAGGGAGCAATTGAATCGAGAGTACATAGTGTCACCTTAAAGCATGGTAGCCGATCAGTAATGGTATTAGGCTGCAAGTTAATTTCAGGGTTGGGTCCTACGCATTCTTTAGACGTCTTTCTTAAAAGGATACGCGATACGCAATGGCGGTATATGTTTTTTGACGCCGTCCGTTGTTGCTAGTAGCAGCGTTGATGAGCGTCAGCCTCACCATAAAGGAAAACATTTGATGATGATTTTAATTTATCTCACGGCATAACAAGGTTCTATGGTGTCAAGTTCATCATAAAACCAAGCAAACATACAGCCCGGTGGTAAGGACACCATAATATCTAATACCTACATAAGCCCTCCTAAATGCAAGAATCCGATTTAGTTTTAGCTATACTTAAATAAACACAGCCAAGTAGTGATGAATACTAGTATTTTCCGTCCAGGATGTGGAATAATACCAGTAATTAAAAATATATTAAACTTTTTTTATCTTTAATCCTATACTAATTTCCCAAAAAGTTGGTTGAGCGCGAGACAAAACCACTAAAACTACCCACCCCCTCCTACCACTTCTATGCCCTACCCACAACACTACCAATCATTTTGTCCGACGCCCCTTACTCATGTCAAAAATATCTTCTTTACAGTCATTTATCACTTCCTCCACCTTTTGCACCTTTCATTGCATGTCAGTCTCTCTTCCGCCCGCCACTTTGTATAAATAAATTCATGCAGCTCCATAGCACATCCCACCCTCACACGCTTACCATTCACTAATCCTCTAATCACCCCAGAGACTTGCCAATCATTTAAACCCTTACTCTTTTCTACATTCACTTTTATCACCCCCCTCTTACACATCTTGTCAAAGTTTTGAACAATATTTCCAAATCTCTCTTACATTCTGGAACAAACACTGTGTCATCAGCATATATCGACATGGATGAAACCTCATTCTCACCATTCCTCATCAAACTTACCTCTCTTTTCTTAAATTATACATCCTTCACTCAGTATTCATTCCATAATTAAGCATCCGTAGCAACATCACGTAACCTTGTCTAGCCACTTAATCCGCTTACCTTTCATGCTAATGCACACTTTACTTCCAACATAAATACTCTTTCGACTATACCATATTTTACCACTGACTTGATACATTCTTAACAGATGCCTTAATGCATCTCTACCTAATGATAACCATTCCATAGATCAATGAAACCACAATACACTTTACACCTCTTACACTATGTTTTTATTCAGCTAGTTATCCAGGTGAAAATAATTAATATTCCACACAAACTTACCACTCTCAACACACTGTTCTTCATTAACATTACCTCAGCTATCCTTCATATACGCTCAATCAGCCTTAGTCTAAACACCTAAAACGCTCAACGGACATCCTTCCTGTAGATCTGCATTCAACTATCCCACTTTACTGCACTTTTCCAGTCTTCAGACAATCTTCCAATTTTAAATACTTCGGAACTTAGCCATCAGACCTATTCCATAACATAATCACTATCAATTTTAGAATCTAGCCAATATATCATCAACTCCAGCCGTCATCACATTTTTCAGACTTTTCACAGCGAGAACATTTTTTTTTTAATTTAATAGAGCCCACTTGGGCATAAGTCGCCGAAAAACACGACAGCCTAGAACTAGGCTACTTTAAAATAAAAATATGAAAACATATTCGAAAAACTTAACAATCAGTAAGCAATCTCCGGCGTCGGGGGAGGTCCCCCTCGCCCCGGTGCAGGAGAGTGCAACGTACAAATAAAACAATAACAAACAAAAAACAAAAAGGAACCTTAAATAAAGGGAAGAAGCCCGGCCTTCCCCCAAAAGTCAACAAGTCCACAAGTCAATGTGCACGAATCCGTCCAGAGTACACGATACAGGCGGTAGCGACCACGCCCATCCCGGTACCGGGACAGGTATCGTGCGCGAAGATCACCCAGACTGGGACATTCGACAAGAATGTGCCAAACAGTCTGGGGGACGACGCAGACGTCGCAATAGGGCGCAGGCAAACGCTCCATCAAATAGCGATGCGTCACACGAGTGTGTCCGATTCGGAGACGACATAAAGCAACCTGAAGCCGCCGCGGCATTGGGGGATAAGTCCATGGGAACAGTCGCAGCGTAATGACACGCAACTTTAAATTCCCTTCGACCGTCTCCCATCTCCTTTGCCAAGCAGTCTGAAGAGCTGCTCGTATTCCTGCCATGTAGTCGATGTGAGGAAGAGCGAAACGCTGGTCCGGTCACAGAGTCCTCACGGACTCTTTGGCGCCCTCATTGGCGAACTCATTCCCCGCAATTCCTACATGTCCAGGAACCTAGCAGAAGATAATCTCGACATCTGCCCGGCTCGCCAAAACCGTGGCGTCACGGATATCGCAAACCAGGGGATGCGGAGATTCCAATGCCCCGAGAGCAATCAGGGAGCTTTGTGAGTACCTATAGATTACAAGCCGGTCTCCAAACCGGGCAAGACATGTAATCTCCCGTACCGAGTGGTGTATTGCCACCAGTTCGGCCGTGAAGAAAGACGCAGCGCCTGGCAGAGACGTGCTGACTTCAAACAGAGGAGATACGGCGTGAAAGCCGACCCCCTCTTGGGACTTGGAGCCATCCGTATACAATGGCACGGTTGCAGCGTGACACGAGATGTGCTTCAAAAGGGTCTAACGCAATACTCCCGGCGCTGTACAGGCTTTGGGAGCAGAGGCGTGGCGACAAATAGCCAAATTTGGTACCCTCCAGGGTGGCGTCCTGGGCAGAAGCAGGGGCGCCACCGGCCCAAAGCTATATCTTGCTCTCGAAAGAGTTTCCTGGCCCTAAACTCAAAGGGCTTAGGGTATGACTAGCGTCTCTCGGCGGCATAGGCACCGTCGAGATCAGCTGCAGTTGCAGTGAGAGCTGTTGGCGACTGAGGGAGGCGCCGCCATCGCGCGCACTACCAAGTGATGCACTGCATGCGGCAACGAGCAAGTAGCATCTCCCCAGCATCGACCAACAGGCTCTCAATGGGGAAAGTGCGAAAGGCACTGGTCGCAAGGCGGAGGCCGGTGTGGTGGATCGAATCCACCTTCCGCAATAAACGCTCGGCTGCAGATGCAAGAAAACTCGCATCCGTAGTCGAGCTTCGAACGAACAAAGGATCGATAAAAAGTAGGGCAGTAACCCTATCAGAACCCCAAGCGCTGAACGTCAGGGAACGGAAAATATGCATGGCGTGGGTACAAGAGACCCTAAGGCTGCGAAAAATGAGCCTCCTAGGTGAGGCGTCAGGCAAATACAAGACTAAGGAAACGGTGCGACTCAACCAAACCCAGGCGCACCCCTTTAAGAAACAATTCTAGGTCAGGGTGGAGCCGTGGATAGTGGGAGAAGTGCACCTCCTTAGTCTTGGCCTAAAGAAAACCAAAGCCTGTGCGCTTCGGCATAGCGAGAGACGCGGTTCAATGCCTGTTGGAGTCGACGCTTCAGAGTTGGCATCTGGGCCGGGCCAAAAGAGATCGAAAGGTCGTCCACGTAGAGCGTAGCGAGAATATCTTCCGGCAGCACTGAGGTGATGCCGTTGATGCTCAGGGCAAAGAGTGTGACACTGAGGATACTTCCCTGCGGGACACCCTCTTCCTGCTCCTTTGGGGCAGAGAGGGCTCCCTTCACCCGTACGCGGAATCGATGATCTCGCAAAAATTCAGATATAAACATTGGGAGGCGTCCCCTCGCCCCCATCGTGTGTAGAGTCTCCATGATACCGTATCACCATGCGGTATCATAGGGCTTCTCCAGATCGGAAAAGATCGTGGCGTAGTGATGTTTACGAAGGAAAGCCTCGCAGACGGCATTTTCCAGTCGGAGAAGAGCATCCGACGTGGAGTGGAACTTGCGGAAGCCACACTGTGGAGAAGACAGATGGCCTCCGCTGTCCAGGAAAAAGGCTAGTCTAACATTTACCAATTTTCCATCAACTTGCACACGCAAAAGGTTAGAAAGATTGGGCGGAAACCGGTCGGAGTAGAGTGATCTCACCCCGGTTTGCGAAAGGCAAGCACAGTAGCGGTCGCCAGGAATCTAGGACAAGACTCTCCACACACATCCTGTTGAACAAATCTAACAGAAAGGCCATGCCTTGCTTACCCAGGTGTCGAAGCATGGCGTACGGGACATCGTACGGAACATGGGCGGTGTCCACGCACAAAGCTAGAGCGGAGCACAACTCGCTCACAGTAAACCTGTCGTTGAAGGGTTCTCCGCCCCTTAAGGTAAAGTCCAGCCGGTGGCCTTCCGCGACATCACGACGTGCATTGAATGCTGGTGGAGAAACTTTCCGGCTAGAGAATGCGGAAAAAGCGGTCGCGAAGGATGCCGCCACGGACGCTGGGTACGAGATTGTGGTCCTATTTTCCTAGAGAACGGGAGGGGGGTCCTGCGAGAACTTGCTCCGAATCCTTTTGACTTGTTTCCACACCTCTGCTAAAGGAGTCTTCCCGTTAAGTGAAGACACGTATGTCTGCCAAAAAGAGCGGCAGGTGTGCTTTGAATTATACCGGAACCTAGCCCTAGCCCGACGAAATTCATCGACAGTGAAATGGTTCGGGCGGCGCTTATAGCGCATGTAGGTATAACGATTCTGATTGAGGGCCTTCTCACACTCGGCCGACCACCATGGGAGTGGTCAGCGTGAAAAACAACCAGAGGTTCTAGGAATAGTAGTCAGGACGGCGGCGATGAGGTTGCCGGAGAAGAAATCAACGGCCTCATCTACCGACCTAAACTCCTCGACTGAGATAGAGAATTCAGGCAGTTCCTGAAATGTAGGCCACTGCGCCCGGGCCAAGCACCACCAAGGTGGGCTATCAGGTGACACTTGCCCTGAAAATGATATTTGAATATGAAAGTGATCACTACCATGGAGGTCATCGACCACTTCAGAATCTAAATCAGGCTGTGTATCCAAATAGTACAAAAATAGGTCAAGGCAAGAAAATCAAGCGGTTCTCAGCCAGTGATGCGTACACTCATCCACGTTTAAGACACCCATCTCAAGCTCTTCGATCAGATCAGCAAGGACTTGTCCCCTGGGATCTATGGAGTAATTTCCCCAGAGAGGGTGCCTGCTGTTCAGATATCCAAGCAAGAGAAAGGGCCTCGGCAACCGTGCCACGACACGGCAGAAGTCCCCAGCGTTGAAGTCAGCCGACGGTGGAATGTACGCAGGAATGATAGTATACCTCAAATCCAGGTGTAGCTGCACAGCCACTGCCTGAAAGGAGGTATCTAAAGAGAAATGAAGAACGGAGACATCATGCCGAGTGTAAACCGCGCATCCCCCAACCCAGCCATTCCGCGGTGGTGGGGTCGCAAGACCCTTATACCCCGGGAGGGCGAGCAGGAGGCACGCGGCTAGCATGGTCTCCTGCAAAAAGATAGCTAACGAGGAACGGGATGAGACGAGCCTCCGCACCTCCTTTCAGTTGGCCTGAAGTCCACGGCAATTCCATTGAAGGAATATGCCCTCTAGGCCTAGCTCGGAGCAGACGTGGGGGCCCTCCTCGAACAGAACACCCTCACGGGAATGGCCGTACGCTTCCCGGGGGCAAAACCCCGGGCGCTGTTGGCCGGACAAAGCGCTGAAGGCGCTGTCGCCTTCAAAGACTTATTGGGGGAGTTTGGGCTCGCCATGCGAGTCTTTTTCTCCCTCCGCCTCGAAACCTCAGGTGGGCGTTGCTGCTTCGGAGGCGGGGGGCCCTCTTTTCGAGGAACCACCTTCTCCGAACCACTCCCTCCCCCACTATGCGTGGGCGAAGGAGCCGAAGCTCCTTTGTTGCTGTCCTCCTTTCGGGGAACAGTTATAGGAATCCCGCAAGATGGCCTAGCGACCAACTTCAGGGGTGTTGCCTCCTGTAAGTCTAACGACTCTGTGGAGGTGCGTGGCCGTTTCGCCTCACGGAAAACGGTCACGCTGGGGGAAGAGGGGGAGCCCTGGTTTTAGCCGGGACTGGGTATGAACCCTTTTTGCCACCAGCTTTACCAGGGTAGCGCCTAGGTTGGGTAGAGCCCGCAGAAGGGGCTCCGAATAGGCGCGTAAACAACCGTGCTCGTTTGCCTGGATGGGCCAGGAGTAGAGGGTTATCTTTCTAACTATTGAGGCATATGACGTCCTAGGCAGAGCCGGGCGCGCCAGAACTAAGTCCTTAGCCTCGCGCAATGAAAGTCGATCCTGGGCCTGAACGGCCAGGATTTCTTTCTTAAGGAGATATGAACCACATTGCTTCGAAGAAGCAGGGTGCGGCTCTCCGCAATTGACATACTTGGCCACACACGATTTGGACTTATCGTGTGCGACCTTGGTGAAATTTACACATACTTCGGCTGAACCCCGACTTTGCCCGTCTACATGAGCGATTTGTATGGCTGAACCGGTGACAGTAATTACACCGCTGCGGCAGTGGCACGAATGCCGCATCGACTCAGGGAGCTTGTCACAGTCGGACGTGATGAAGAGTGCAAGGGTGGGTCTCAAGGCTCCTCTCTGTTGTCTCATCACACGTTCGACCTTGACTGCCCCATGGTCAGCCATCTCTAGGGTGATGTCCTCAATGGAGTAGTCAGCGAGTTCCCTCACATAAACTACTCCTTTTACAAAGTTCATGGTAGAGTGCGGCGTCACACTCACCGGGGTGCCAGGAAGTCTCCGAAGAGCACTTATCTTGGCCACCTCGGCGGGATTCACCGCATTCGCTAGAAGGCTCCCGTCCGAGAAACGGGTCACCTAAGGCTCTCTACCAATTGCACTAGCTAATCCTCTTTTCTGATGGATCATGTTGCCCTTAGCCAACATGGTGCCATTAGTGGAGAGAATAACAAGGAAGCGTTTAAGCCAGAGGGCTCTAATACGCCAGGTAACCTCTGAATGAGGGACCCCGATGTCATCGAGGCTCCGCCCTGGGCACTTTTGGTCTTAGTCTTAGTCTGGGGCTCCGCACACTGGGGGGGGTGGCAGAGGGGCCGGATGTGCCGATCTTGGCTTGGTCGCCTACTAAAGTGGCAGCAGATCCATCCGCGGATGGAGAGAAGAACGAGTCTTCTTGTCTCTTTAGTCTTTTTCTTTTTTTGGAGAGGAGGGCGGGGAATGAACCCGATTCTCACCTCCCCCATCAGAAGCCAACAGGCCAGATATACCAGCCTCAGCCAGGGCCTTCTCCGAAATGGAGAAGGTCCTGGTAGTCGTAGGGGCACCTATCGGATGAGATCCCTCCCCTCCTTATACTGCCTCAGAGACCCTAGGCGTTTAAGGAGGACTGCCGCTGGAAAAAGGGAGCTGCCTGGAAGCACCTTCAGAGAAGAAGGTGAGGGGGAGTCCCTTACATGTGTAGGCGAAGGAGAGGAGTAATCTTCCTCTCAGGTTAGAGAAATATGGAGGGTCCCCTGCGCAAGCACAGCGGGGGAGGACCTCCATTTTTTCGGTGGAGCTTCCCGAGGTCGGCTCCGTCGTTGTTATAGGAGGAATTAAGGGGAGATGTTTTATTTTTGCATCATTGGGCATGGTGACCCTCTTTGTTTTTCGGGACGCAATCGTTCACCACCTCTGAAGTAACCCGCACTGCAAAAGGTGCTCACAGGCCCGGCAAAGCCAGGCGGTGCCATTTGGGACCACCCCTCCCGCCTGGTGACCTGGCAGTCCATCGGCATGGCGGCTCCACCTTGAACACGGTATAAAAAAGATAGATTTTGAAGACGAGAGGAAAAACGGTGTGAGGAAGGTATGGGTGGGGATGAAGCAGCTTGTTAAGAACCAACCAGCCCAGACCGGAGCGCAGGGGTTAGGGAACATTGTCCCCTCCCTCCTCAGCCCCGATCTGGGACGGTTGGCTGAGAAGAAGGTCAGCATCTACCCTGGGAAATTAGAGGCTGACCAGAGAAAGCTGTGGAAGAGGTTGTTTGAAAAGCGACGAAGTAGGGGAGAAATACAAGCTATCTGAAGGAAGGAAGAGTGGCTAAGCTAGGGCCGGACGGAGCGCTGGATTCCGTCAGCACGGCGGCCAGGATCACAGCGAGAAAAACTTCCAACAAGCTCTTCCATATCCCGATAAATATCTTGATTTATCCCTTGGAAGTCAAGTCTATTTTCATTTGAGGTATAAATAAATTATAATTTCTCAAATCGAGGCTTTGACTAGTAGAATATGAGTTCCACTAATCAGCGTGAAATGAGAGGCGGGGGGGGAATTATACTTCCAATGATTGGCTCAAGCGACAAGGAGTTGAGGTGACTTAATTTGATATCCTCAAAAATTTAAATTTTAATTCATCGAAGTAAAACTCCTGGTTCCGGATGATCAGATCGATAAATACCTTCCAAATAGGAATTACCTGTGCATTAAGGGTAGGCAGCTCCTTTTTGTAAATAATCCATCCATGGTTTTTTTTATCTTTCTCCCCTCCTAGGCGAGATTATTATTCCTTTTTGTTTTTGTCTCTTTTTGTATTAATGAAATTTCTCAGGTCAAACGTTGTCAAAATTTGCATAGATGAAGGATAGAGTGGGATGCTTCGAAACTATTTACTCCTGTATGTGTGATAAAAAATTTAAAAGTCGTTCTATTAAAATAGCACCTTTCATTTGCATTAAACTATCAAATATTTTCACTAAGCTAATACTACCCACGATCATGCATTTACAACGAAAAATTATATAAATTATCTAAATAAATTCTTAAATATCAAAATGTGACTCAAGTTGGAAATGCTGACTAAGGTATTGTACTCATAGTTACAAGTCACTTGAATCAACTGAACGAAAATTTCGGAGAATTTCAATAAAATTCGTCATAATTCTTTTTTAAATCTGCGTTTTTCTGTGCCAGTTTGCAAGCGACTCGTCTATGTCTATAGAATGGCAGAATTGAAGCATTTATATTATTGGTAGTTTGGGGAAAGGAGTTTTCAATTCGGAAAATACATTAAATTTTTGTATGAAAGGAAAAATTAACTAAAAAACTCATGTTCCAACGTTCTTCCTGCAGAACTTAGATTTAAAAACAATCAGTAAACAATCTTTATTTTCTAAGGATCTATTTTCAAAATCATCGAATTTTTAAAAATTATTTTGGACCAAAGCAAGACACTTTTAATAATTTAGATTTCTCTTTCTTTTTAAAGGTTATTTTTTTTTATAGAATATTCTTTCCTTGGCTATTATATTTTTCTGTGCCTTTCTGTTATAAAAATCTATATTGATATTTCATTTTAAGTTTTTGTTAAAATTATAATTAATATAATTATTTTTAATCAATACCGGTATTAGTAAATATCAATATTCAAATTGGTATCAAAGATATCATTATTTTGTTACAGCCATATTCATAAGTCATTCAGAGAATCAAAACCAATACAGCAGAAAAAGTATTTATTTCCTGAACCTTAATATTTATTAGCCGATTCTTATAAATCTGATGCCTCAAATTGTGGGTGAGCTTTGTTGAATACGTATTGCACTCGAAGGAAAAAAAACACTGTCTCAAATTCTAAAATAGTTAAATTCTTTGTGTAATGGAGTCGGTATCAACCCCTTTTTATATTGTAGTGCTGTGACATTATATTATATCAATACCATATTATATCTATGGGAAAGGGACTAATAACTTCAAGGCGAACCGACAAAGGGGCGGAACGCCACGAGTTTCGATGCGCGGAGCAGCGAGAATAGAGTGCAAAACGAGGTCAGGTAAAATTTGGTCAATAGCACAGCTCAAGGTTATTTAAAGAGGCATGTACACAATTAGAATTTTATTTACATAAAATAAGAGAATCAATGGGCAAAATTACAATGGTATATGAGGGGCGGGAATTGCAGAGTTATTCATCAGACTCTGAAGCTAGAAATTAATGCGTTACAGAAGGAGACTATGTATTCCAATAGGGAGGATTAACTTAAATGGAATGTCTAAGTGAGTAGGGGTTGGCTTACGGAGGATTCCCGATGAGACGTCAGGGTAAGGTTGCACGGATGTCTTCTACAGGCAGTAAACGTTAGGGCGAGGGCACTCTAAGCTTCTGAGCGGGAAGTTGACGTGATGACGTTTCTTCATAGGGGGGAGGCTGCGGTACCGTCCGGTCCAGGGAAGAGTATTTCAGCCACCCAAATATGAGGAGGGAGCGAAGAGGGCTTCTACAGGAGTTGATGAGTGGAGTCGGAAAAATCGCTCGGTGGCGATGGTCAAATGGAAATACCTCACTAGCTGGGCTAATTCCAACGAGATGAAAAGTTCAGCCGTCACTTTGCTTCGTTGTTAAGCACCTGACTTGGAACTAGGTGTAATGCTTCTTGGATCCTGGCGGAACTCCTTAACTCTGTACCTCCCACCTGGAAGACGAGCCAAGGCGATTCTAACCCACAAAAAGGTGGTCCGGGGTAGACGCGGTTCGAGGCTATCGCTTGTGGATGGTGGGGGGATGGGGGGCTTACTAGTTTAAGCCAAACCAAATTCTAGAATTTTCTTTAAAGCATGGACGTCACTTCCGTGCTGGAAAAGAAATTCCACGTGGAATTCCCCCATATATATATTATATAATATATATCCATTCCATGTTTTCTTAATTCCCTGAAGGAGGCGTGTTTAATAAAAGCGAAAGCACTCGGAATCCTAGTTTATTTTTCATTCCGATAACTGGCATAGCCATATCATGTCATCAAGGGGGCGATCATGTCTGCATATTGTATAAAGTATTCAACTTGGTACCTAACTGATATCGTAAATACTACTACCCTTTCCCGAATTAGAGTATTATCAAAAAATGAATAACGTTGTAACTATGATGTTATACTTAGTTCGCCCCCTACAGTAACCACCGTTATAATATTCTGTAACTGTCTAAATATAAATATTAACTATGCTATAGCCACTACTAGCACAACTGGCACAAAATTTTATGCGAGTACCAGATATTTGCCTATGCCTTGATTCACCACCGACTCAAACGAGAGCATTGGCTTCTCGGAGTGTATTTGGAGGACATTGAGTGTATATTCTTCACTCTGGACCATTTAAAGAAGAGATATTGGATTTTTTTTTGCTAGAGTAAATAATTAATTTAACGATAATAATGAATATTCGAAATAATTTGTTCCTGACATAAAAGATGGAACTATTCACTTTAATGAGAAGTGCTGAGAACTTTGCTTCACTTTTGGTACTGTAAAAAGCCTGTATTTAAAAATGAATTCCTAACACTGATTTTCTCTGTATATTAAAGTTACTGATAAGTGTAGATGGAAATAAATTTTCTTTGAGTAGGGTTTAAATTTGGAGTTTCTTGTCGAGGAAGAAAAAAGCGACGACTTTTGAGATAGAAATGAAGCGAGTTGATTAGCACGGTTAGCATAAGGTTAGTATTGTGGATAGCAGCAAGAGATGGAAGCGTATCGGATATACATAGTAAGGCGAAATTTCTAGTAGAAGTTAATTTTACTCATCTTAAATGAGCAGAACTCGCATCAAGCTGGTTTTATACTCGCAAAATTGGCGTAGGCTGGTGTGTCCCATGTTTGGAGAATGATTGCGTTCCAAGGGAAAATGGATTCTTGGGAAAACGAAAAGAATTAGAAAGAATCTCAAATTCGAAACGAGAATGAGGTTTGATTTCCTTTTCCTCGCTCTACAGATGCAGGCAAAAGCGCCACCGTAAGATTCCCTTACAACATCTGATTATGATTTATTTCGATCTTTGCAACATCACTTTAATAGAAAAGGGTATTAATGGAGAGGAGAGTGATATCATCCACTACTGTTTAAAAAAAAATACAGAATCAACAGCGTAGTTTTAGCGTTGGTGAATATGTTTCAGTGACTCCTACTTAACGACTGCTAGCAAGGGTATAAGTCTTCGGAATTAACCTTAACTTATTTATTATGCTATGTTAAAACAAATACAAAAGTGAAAAAAAACGTTAGTGAAAAATCCCCAAACCAAAAATCTCACACAAACCAAAACAAGTAAGACAATCCCCGAAAAGGAAAAGGCTTGCTTCAGCGTCAGAGGGAGCCCCGCTTTTCCCCCCCGGCATTCGATCATGCACCTCTCAGTACAACCCTCTTCCAGAAAGTCTAGAATCTAGGAATTCGTTGTGTACGGACCCTTTCCTAAAGAGGTAAAGTGCGCGAAGATCACCCAGACCGAGACATTCGATAGAAATGTGCTGGACAGTCAGCAGGTAGACCAGAAGTATTCTCAACTTAGGTGAAAAAAATCGACCTGAAGCCGCCGATGAATTAAGTGGTAGGTTTATGGTAAAAGTTGCAGTACTATGACATGCAACTTCAGGTTAGCGTCGGCAGTCTCTCATCTTCTTTGAAATGCAGTCAGAAGGGCCAATTTGATTCTTGCCGTTATGTAGAAAGAGTGGGAAATAACGATTCGATGATCCGGGCGTATAGTCTTTGTAGACTTTAGTCACCCTAATCAACACGCTCAGGCACCCAGCAGAAGTCCATCTTCAAATCCCTCCAGGAGAATTATCCTTGGCGTCACATATAATATGAACAAACGTGGGCGAAATTCTAATTCTAAGAAGGAAATTAGTGTGTTCTGCGAGTCGCTAAAAAACACTCTCCGTTCTCCGATCCGGGACTGACGTGCAATTTTCCGTACCAAGGGTTGCATTACAGCCACACTGACCGTGAAAACAGACGCAGCGTATGGTATAGGCAGCCAGATTCATAAAATGCTGGGAAAGTGTGAAAGCTCACCGATCTTTAGATTTAGAGACGTATATGTACACGGGCCTGCTTCCATTGTGAGAAGGCGTGTACTAAAAAGAAATTAAACCCAATACTTCGGCTTCTTTGAAAGCTTTGTGAGAAGACAGGTGGTGAAAAATGTTTAGATGTGGTACCCCCCAGGAATGCGTAATAGCCAGAACCAGATACGCCAGCGGCTCAAGAGCTACATTAAGTTAGGAATTAATTGCCTTGCTATAAACCTAAAAGGCTTAGCGTATCAATTGCGTCTCACGGTGGCATAGTATCGTCGAGATCGGACACGGATAGAATGAAAGCCGTTAGCGAATCTGAGAGACTGGCCTCGGCCCTACAATCGCATAAAGTAGTATGTACGGGGTAAAACAATCGCGTTATATCCACCATTCCTAAGGAAGCTCTCTATTTAGTATGTAGAAAAGACACTAGTCCCCAAGAGGACAATAATATGGTCGATCGAGTCCACATCTCGAAATTCACGTAAAACTCACAGGGACCTTAAGAAAGAAAAATAGTAGTTCTATCAGAAGCCCAAGTGATGAAAGCTATGGAACGAACATTAAGCATTACCTCATATTTCTGCCAATATGGGCATTAACGGTATCGCCTTAGTGATGCCGAAAGATTTTCTCACTAAGCTTTACGTATGCTCAAAAATATCTAAGCAAGACCATTTAGAAACAAATCGGGATGGGGTGGAGCCGTGTGTGACGAGAGAGGTACAGCACTTAAGTCCTAGCCAAATAAAAACGAAGCCCATACGTTCATACATAACAAAAGATCCAGTTCAGAGCCTGTTGGAGTGGATGCTCTCGAGTAGCAATCTGTGCAATACGATTTTATTTTTTCTTAAGAGCTCATCTGGCGACTACCTACTTGGGCATTAGTCGCCGTATTAAAACTGGCCTAGTTCTAGGCTACTTTAAAATAAAATTAGAGAGAAAAAAAAAGAACACCCCAAAAAGGGGGAAAGAAAGCAAGCTGGTGCGTCGAGGAGAGGTCCCTCCGGCGCAGGAGCGTCAAACCAAAGGGGAAAAAAAAACAAATGCAAAAAAACAAAACAAAAAAAAACCAGACCTTGCTTAAATAATAGGGAGAAGGCCCGCCTCCACCAAGAAGTCAACAAGTCCACAAGTAAATGTGCACAAATCTGTCCCGAGTACAAGGGACAGGCGGTAGCGATCCCGCCCATCCCGGTACCAGGACAGGTGTCATGCGCGAAGATCACCCAGACTGAGACATTCGACAACAATGTGGCGAACAGTCTAGGGGAAGACGCAGTCGTAGCAATAGGGCGCAGGCGAGTGCTCCATCAAATAGCGATGCGTCACACGAGTGTGTCTGATTCGGAGACGACAGAAAGCAACCTGAAGCCGCCGCGGCATTGGGGGATAGGTCCATGGGAACAGTCGCGGCGCAATGGCACGCAACTTTAAGTTCCCTTCGACCGTCTCCCATCTTCTTTGCCAAGAGGTCCGAAGAGCTGCCGGTATTCCTGCCGTGTAGTCGGTGTGAGGAAGAGCGAAACGCTGGTCCGGTCGCAGAGTCCTCGTTGATTCTTTGGCGCCCTCATCGGCGCGCACATTGCCCGTGGCGTCACGGATATCGCGAACCAGGCGATGCGGAGATTCCAATGCCCGAGAGCACTCAGGGCGCTTTGTAAGTCGCTATAGATCACAATCCGGTCTCCGAACCGGGCACGTCGCGTAATCGCCCGTACCGAGGGGTGTATTGCCACTAGCTCGGCCAGAAAGACAGACGCAGCGGCTGGTAGAGCCCCACTGACTTCAAAAAGAGGGGATACGGCGTGGAAGCCGACCCCCTCTTGGGAATTGGAGCCATCCGTATACACTGGCACGGTTCCAGCGTGACACGATGTGTGCTCCAAAAAGGTCAAACGCAATACTCCGGCGTAGTACAAGCTTTGGGAGCAGAGGCGTGGCTACAAATAGTGGTACTCTCCACGGTGGCGTCCTCGGCAAAACCAGGGACGCCACCGGCCCGAGAGCTATATATACCTCTCGAAGGAGTTTCCTGGACCTAAACCCAAAGGGCTTAGGGTATGACTGGCGTCTCTCGGCGGCATAGGCACCATCGAGATCAGCTGCGGATGCAGTGAGAGCTGTTGGCGACTGAGGGAGACGCCGTGCTCGCGTGTACAGGTGAGTGATGCACTGCACGCGGCGCAGAGCGAGTGGCATCTCCCCAGCATCGACCAACAGGCTCTCAATGGGACAAGTGCGGAAGGCACCGGTCGCAAGGCTAAGGCCGGTGTGGTGGCTCGAATCCACCTTCCGCAATAAACGCTTGGCTGCGGATGCATAAAACTCGCATCCGTAGTCGAGCTTCGAGCGAACAAAGGATCGATAAAAAAGTATACAAGTAGTCCTATCAGCGCCCTAAACGCTGAACGTCACGGAACAGAGAATGTCCATGGCGCGGGTACAAGAGACTCTAAGGCTGCGAATATGAGCCTCCCAGGTGATGCGTCGGTCGAATACAAGACCAAGGAAACCGTGCGACTCAACCACATCCAGGCGCACCCTATTAAGAAACAAATCTGGGTCGGGGTGAAGCCGTGGATGGTGGCAGAAGTGCACCACCTTAGTCTTGGCCAAAGAAAACCGAAACCGTTGCGCTCCGGCATAGCGAGAGACGCGGTTCAATGCCTGTTGGAGTCGACGCTTCAGAGTTAGCATCTGGGCCGCGCCAAAAGAGATCGAAAGGTCGTCCACGTAGAGCATAGCGAGAACATCTTCCGGCAGCACCGAGGTGATGCCGTTGATGCTCAGGGCAAAGAGTGTGACACTGAGGACACTTCCCTGCGGGACACCCTCTTCCTGCTCCTTTATGCCAGAGAGGGCTCCCGCCACCCGTACGCGGAATCGACGATCTCGCAAAAATTCAGATATAAACATTTGGAGGCGTCTTCTCGCCCCCATCGTGTGTAGAGTCTCCATGATACCGTATGGCCATGCAGTATCATAGGCCTTCTCCAAATCGAAAAAGACCGTGGCGTAGTGCTGTCTACGAATGAAAGCCTCGCAGACGGCATTTTCCAGTCGGAGAAGAGCATCCGACGTGGAGTGGAACTTGCGGAAGCCACACTGTGCAGAAGACAGATGGCCTCTGCTGTCCAGGAAAAAGGCTAGTCTAACATTTACCAATATCTCCATCAACTTGCACGCGTAAGAGGTTAGAGAGATTGGGCGGAAACCGGTCGGAGTAGAGTGATCTCTTCCCGGTTTGCGAACGGCGAGCACAGTACTGATTTGCCAGGAGTCTGGGAGAAGACCTTCCACCCAGATCCTGTTGAACAAATCTAACAGAAAGGCCATGCCTCGCTCACCCAGGTGTTGAAGCATGGCGTACGGGACATCGTCCGGACCATCGGCGGTGTCCGCGCACGAAGCGAGAGCGGAACGCAATTCACTGGCATTAAACTTGTCGTTGAAGGGTTCTCCGCCTCTGGAGGTAAAGTACAGCCGGCGGCCTTCTGCGACATCACGACGTGCATTAAATGCTGGCGGAGCAGCATCATGGCTAGAAAATGCAGAAAAAGTGGTCGCTAAGGATTCAGCCACGGACGTGGGGTCCGAGATTGCGGTCCCATTCTCCTGGAGAACGGGAGGGGGGTCCTGTGAGAACTTGCCCCGAATCCTTTTGACTCGCTTCCACACCTCAGCTAAAGGGGTCTTCCCGTTAAGTGAAGACACGTATGCCCGCCAAGAAGAGCGGCGGGCGTGCTTCGAAATATACCGGAACCTAGCCCTAGCCCGACGAAATTCAGCGACTGTGAAATCGTTCGGGATGCGCTTATAGCGCATGTAGGCATAACGCTTCTGTTTGATGGCCGTCTCACACTCGGCCGACCACCATGGGAGTGGTTGGCGTGCAAAACGGCCAGACGTCCTAGGAATAGTAGTCAGGCCCATGGCGATGAGGTTGCCGGAGAAGAACTCAACGGCCTCATCTACCGACCTAAACTCCTCGACTGAGATAGAGAATTCAGTCATTTCCTGAAATGCAGGCCATTGCGCCCGCGCCAAGCACCACCTAGGTGGTCTCTCAGGTGGCAGGTGCCCTGAAAAATGATATTTGAATGGGAAAGTGATAACTACCATGGAGTTTATCGACCACCCCCCAATCAAAATCAGGCTGTGCATCCGAAGAGCACAAAGATAGGTCAAGGCAAGAAAATGAAGCGGTTCTCGGACAGTGATGCGTAAACTCATCCACGTTTAGGACACCCATCTCAAGCTCCTGGATCAGATTGGCAAGGACTTGTCCCCTGGGATTTATGGAATAATCTTCCTAGAGAGGATGCCTGCCGTTCAGATCTCCAAGCAAGAGAAAGGGCCTCGGCAACCGTGCCACGACGCGGCGGAAGTCCCACGCGTCGAAGTCAGCTGACGGTGGAATGTACGCAGAAATGATAGTATACCTCCTATCTAGGTTGAGCTGCACAGCCACTGCCTGAAAGGGGGTATCTAAAGAGAAAGGAAGAACGGAGACATCATTCCGGGTGTAAAACGCGCATCCCACAGCCTGGCCATCCCGCGGGGGTAAGGTCGCAAGACCCTTATACCCCGGGAGGGCGGGCAGGGGGCACGCACCTAGCATGGTCTCCTGCAAAAAGATAGCTAACGGGGAACGGAACGAGACGAGCCTCCGCACCTCCTTCTAGTTGGCCCGGAGTCCACGGCAATTCCATTGAAGGAATATGCCCTCCAGGCCTAGCTCGGAGGAGACGCGGGGGCCCTCCTTGAATTGAAGACCCTCACGGGAATGGCCGTACGCTTTCCGGGGAAGAACCCAGGGCGCTGTTGGCCGGACAAAGCTCTGAAGGCGCTGTCGCCTTTGAGGACTTATTGACGCAAGTTAGGCTCGACATGCGAGTCTTTTCCTCCCTCCGCCTCAAAACCTTAGGCGGGCGTTGCGGCTTTGGAGGTGCGGGGCCCTCTTTTCGAGGAACCTGTGTCTCCGAGCCACTCAACACACCTCGGGGCGTGGGAGAAGGAGCCGACGCTCCTTTGTTGCTGTCCTCCTTTTGGGAGACGGCTTTAGGAACCCCAAAAGATGGCTTAGCGACCATCTTCAGGAGTGTTGCCTCCAGTGAGTCTAACGACTCGGTGGAGGCGCATGGCAGTTTCGCCTTACGGGAAACTGTCACGCTGGGGGAAGAGATGGGAGCCCTGGTTTTAACCGGGACTGGGTATGAACCCTTTTTGCCGCCAGCTTTACCAGGGGAGCGCCCGGGTTGGGTAGAGCCCGCAGAAGGGCTCCGAATGGGCGCGGAAACAACCGTGCTTGTTGGCCTGGATGGGCCAGGAGCAGAGGGTGCCTTTCTAACTATTGAGGCATTTGACATCCCTGGCAGAGCCGGGCGCGACAGGCCCACTCCTTAGTTTTGCAGAATGAGAGTCGATCCTAGGCCTGAACGGCCTAAGATTTCTTTCTCCACGAGATATGCAGCACATTGCCTTGAAGAAGCAGGGTGTGGCTCTCCACAATTGACACACTTGGCCACACACGATTTGGACTTATTGTGTGCGACCTTGGTCAATTTACACAGACTTTGGGTGACCCCGACTTTGCACGTCTACATGAGCGATTCGTATGGCCGAAGCGGTGACAGTAATAGCACCGCCGCGGCAGTGGCACCAATGACTTCACGCGGTAGTGGTACAAAACCGGCACGCACCGACTCAGGGAGCTTGTCACAGTCGAACGTGACGAAGAGTGTAGGGGTGGGTCTCAAGGCCCCTCCCTGTTTTCTCATCACACGTTTGACCTTGACCGCCCCATGGTCGGCCAGCTCTAGGGTGCTGTCCTCATTGGAGTAGTCAACGAGTTCCCTCACATAAACTACTCCTTTCACAAAGTTCATGGTAGAGTGCGGCGTCACACTCGCCGGGGTGCCATGATTCGTCCGAAGAGCACTTATCTTGGCTGCCTCGGCTGGATTCGCCGCATTCGCCAGAAGGCTCCCGTCCGAGAAACTGGTCACCTTCGGCTCTCTAGCAATTGCACTAGCTATTTCTCTCCCCTGATGGATCATGTTGCCCTTGGACAACATGGTGCCATCAGTGTAGCGAATAACGAGGAAGCGTTTGAAGCCAGCGGGCTCGAAAACGCTCGGTAACCTCTGAATGAGGGGTCCCGATGTCATCGAGGCTCTGCCCTGTGCACTTTTGTTGTTAGTCAGGTGCTCCGCAACCGGGGGGGCAGAGTGGGCGGATGTGCCGATCTTGGCTTGGTCGCTTGCCAGAGTGGCAGCAGACCCATCCGTCCCCGCAGCCCCCGCGGATGGAGAGGAGCCCCGAGTCTTTTTTGTCTTTTTAGTCTTTTTAGTCTTTTTCTTTTTTGGAGAGGAGGGCGGGGAATGAACCCGCTTCTCACCTCCACCGGAAGAAGCCTCCAAGCCAGATGGACCGGCCTCAGGTAGGTTATTCTTCGGAATGGAGAAAGTCCTGGTAGTCGTAGGGGCACCGGTCAGAGGAGATCCCTTCCCTCCTTGTACTGCTTCGGAAACCACTGCCATTTGAGGAGGACCTTGCATCGGGGCGGATTCGGGTTCGGTGCTTGGCGCTGAGCCAGGATTTGCCCCCATGGAAAGCCCTACCGTCTGAGGCTGGTTTTTCTCAAGGACCATTTCTATCTCAGATGGGGGGAGCTCCAGTTGGCCATACCCCCCCCCCCAAAGACATCGCAGGTCCCTTTGGCAGTCTTGTCACTAGTCTTCTTTGGGGAGGCATGGGCCTTGACCCCGGCAAGGTTCAAAATTCTTGCCAGCAGATATTTTGAGGGAAGCGACCGAAGGGGCCTGGCTTTCCTCTCCCCCCTAAGGGGGTTTTCCCTACCGACCGCTTCGATGTGGAGCGGCTGGCTAAGGGCTGCCTGCTGGCTTTCTTGGCAGTCCCCTTGGAAAGAACAGAGGGGACTGCCACTGGTAAAAGGGAGGCGCCCGAAAGCACCTCCAGGGAAGGGGTGAGGGGGAGTGCCCTACAACCTTAAGCGAAGGAGAGGAGTAAGCCTCCTCTCCGGTTAGAGATATATGGAGGGTCCCCTGAGCAACTACAGGGGGAGTGGGACCTCTATTTTTTTGCTGGAGCTGCCCGAGAGCGGCTCCGTCTATGTTATAGGGGAAGTTGGGGGTTGTTTTTTTTTTATACTCATCATTGGGCATGGTAACCCTCTTTTTAACACGGGATGCAATCGCGCATCACCTCTCGCAGTAGCCCGCACTGCGATAGGTGCTTACAAGCCCGGCAGAGCCAGGCGCCGCCATTAAAGACCCCCCCTTCCGCCTGGTGGCCTGGCAGTCCATCGG
Organism: Ceratothoa steindachneri; assembly: GCA_963969495.1. Lineage (NCBI taxonomy): Eukaryota > Metazoa > Arthropoda > Malacostraca > Isopoda > Cymothoidae > Ceratothoa > Ceratothoa steindachneri. The sequence goes on along the minus strand of OZ018319.1, from coordinate 209,847,571 downwards.
CATGGCGGCTCTACCTTAGATACGGCGTAAAACAGATAGAATGTGAAGAGGAGAGGAAAAGGGATGTGAGGAAGGTATGGGTGGGGATGAAGCAGATTGTTAAGAACCAACTAGCCAAGACCGGAGATCAGGGGTTAGGGAACATTGTCCCCTCCCCCCTCAGCCCCGATCCAGGACGGTTGGCCGACAAGAAGCTTATTATCTACTCTGTGAAATTAGAGGCTGACCAGAGAAAGTTGTGGGAGAGGTTGAATGAAAAGAGAGGAAACAAGTGTTTTGAAGGAAGGAAGAGAGGCTAAGCTTTGGCTAGACGGGGTGCTGACGGCGAGACTTTAATATGCTGAAGCTCATGTTGCTTGGAGGGATGAAGACTGGGAAAGAATTCATCTCAGCGACGAAAGCAAATTTAATTTAGTTGTATCTGATGGCAAACACTGTTAGATGCGCTGCAGGCGACACACCTAAAAATAATGTGTTAACAATTCTGCCAATAATAGACGAGTAAGCGTTATGGTATGGGGAATGCTTGTGTCTGCAGGAGTTGGTCTGATGGTAAGAATAGTTGTCAAACAACATGGTACTCGTATTCCTTCACTCTTAGCATCTCCGATCTAGCCAGCACTATTTATGCAGGGCAACGCGCCATGCAATACTGCAAAGCTAGTAAAATACTATTTCGAACTAGAAGATATCAAAGTAATGAAGTGACCTGATCAGAGTGCAAACTTGAACCTAATTGAGAACCTCTGGAAAATCATTGCTGAAAAATATTTAGACAATCAGCCTTCAACTGTAACGGATTTATGGACGAGAATTGAGCAAAAATGGGAAAAAAATAAAATCAGCATTTTTAAAAAAAAATTGCTGGGGTCCTATGGTCGTCTTCGTGCAGAGTAATAACAAACAAAGATTTTAACGCATTATATTAAGTGTTTTTTTGATTTTCATCGCTATCAAATTTTGCTTTGTTTCTAGTGTATTTGCTTGCTAAGCAATTATATCTATGATATTTCTCATATTTTGCACGTGTCACTATTTTATTTTGTTAGTTTATTTAATATTATTTCTTGAATATAATATTGTATCATATGAAATCTTCCTAAAATATATTAAATGCATGTCATTATGTAAAATGCAAATTTCATTTACCTCTCGTCATATTTTTGAAAATATTTTTATAGATGAAAATCTTTGTCTTATTTTGCTTGGTAGTGTAGGTAAGACTTGTATGGGTTGTTTATTTCTTATCTAACTTAAACTTAACCTAATCTAGAAAAGATAACCAATCCCAATGACTACTTCTAATGATGAACACTTCCCAAATTAACGAAGATAAAGCTATTTTCTGTTTGTACGACTTAGGTTTACTTGATCTAGCAATGCAAGAAAATCGCATAATTTACATAATCGTTACTTAGTTGCTTCATCAGGACTTAAACTAGAGATCAAACTCCAATTAACAAAGTTACAGGTAAGATCCAAAAGCTATTTTCTCCTAGAAAACGAAAATTCGAGAGTATTGGATAGAAGCTTCTAAACTTAGCCTCTGCTAAGAACTCTCTTTGCTTTCATCTCTTAGTATTACGAAATAATATATATGTACTGGTATTCGTGAGCGGATACCTTCGCTGCAGAAAATGCAGTCGACTTACGTTGCAGGCGGCCAGATGGATAGCTGCAAAGGGCTAATAAGATGTGAGTGCGTGAGGAGATTAATGGTTGGCCAAAAGGAAGATTTAAATACCAGGTTTCATTCAAGGTTATCGAAGGATAAAAACAAAAATAAACTTTAATTACACTAATAATGCTAATTATGGAAATGTTTACAAACAAAGAAATGGGAGAATAATGTCGCTCCCAAAGAAATACTAAATAAAATACTAATCAGTTTAACGGGCATCAAAATATGGGATTTGGTCAGACAGGAAAAATGTTGCTAAACACTGCGTCCAATTAAATGGTCGGGAAGAGGATATCATGTGGCGAGGATAAAAGCGGGGATTATACTCGAAAAGGGGTTAAAAGGTTTTACCTTGACGCCCTGACTCTTGGTGAGAGGAGCGATCTTACGAGGCGAGAGTCTTGTGACTCGAGGGGCGTTGTACTCTTGACGGATGGGTCGGAATTAACTGTACCTTCGCGAAAAGGCGGGCGGTACTCTCTGACGAGTAACGGTTGACCTTAGTTTAAATACCCTGCTGGCTTCCTCGCTAGAAAGCCTCCAGGCATGGCGGTCTCTTGGAACTAACCATTGTAGCCAGTTTCTTTAGGCCCATACGAGATAAGACGACCGAGGAACCTTCTTCTCGGGTCGACCCTGGCCTCCAGGCAGGGGAGGGTCGGAAAAAATGCGTCTCAGCGGTGGATAGGCGGACTGATAAAACACGATGTTACCAGTCACTTTGAAGTTTTCCTACGCGAGAATTGATCTCTCTCCTTGCGTTTAGAGATCTAATTAGGCCCACGTGGTCTCTGCTTGAAAGCGGGGCTAAAGGTGGACCTTAGGGTTCGTTCCCTCATAATGACCAACCTGTGTTATCATATATTCGGTGACCTGTGTTTAGAAACATCATGCCAGGATTTAGCCTATGTCTATAAGTGGAAAAAATACTAAAACTAAACACATCATAAATGAGCATAGAAGATTTTTTATTTCTTCCGAATTATAATTATTGGTATATGTTGGTATGAGTGAGCAGAAAGTGAATATCTTTGTGATTATTCGGAATAATTTACATGAAGGAGTTTATCTTCGAGAGGGTATCGTTTCTTCTTTTTTCATCTCTTCTAGTTTAGTATACATTTTGAAAAATTAATTATGGATGAATTTACTGGTACAAATGTGATATTTGGAAAATTATCAACAATTACCATTAATTACATATGCCTAATTACCATAATATTTGCTAAGGGTGAAAAACAATAAATTAGCCTAATCGAATTTTATTTTTATGAGCAATGAGGGGGCAAAAGTAGATAGAGAGTATTTTGATAATTTTTTTAGAATTTGGTATGTAAGATAAACTGTATAAGCCGGGCTCGGTATTAGCTTATGGAGAGAATAAGCAAGAGAGAGTTTCTTAGTGCTGCGAGACATCTCACAAATGAAAAGGCAGCTGGAATAAATAACAGAGCTGCCGACATACTGAATGAGGGTGGTGTTTGTGTTATAGAATAGGTTAAATAGTTGCCCTGATAGGAATATGAAATTTGAACAGTGTCTAATAACTGAAAAAATGCAGTGATTGTACACTTGTCTATGGGTGAAAGGGAAAAGGTGAATGCAAGAAATGTAGAGAAGTAAGTTTTTGTCTATTGTGCAAGGTGTAAGAAAAAATATGATTACGCATGTTAGCAGATTAACAAGGATTTAAAGAGAATGAACAAAGTGATTTTAATGTAGTGTTTTCAACAGCATTTCTTGACAGCCATTCCAAGTCTGTGTTATTTTATAATGAAATAAATTTTGTGTTATAGCTATATCGAATCTCTTATTTATTAGCTTGAACTTTGATTTCAATTTACCACTTTGTTATCTAGTTCAAACATTGATTCATAATTTAGATAAGCAAACCTGTGAAAATAAATTGTGGTGCTTTTTCTTTCTTCGTACGATCTATTTCTAAGTTCAGGAATTAATTTCGTCGCTTGACGCTGGACACTTTCCATTATTAAAATGTCCTTTTGCATACTACAAATGAGGTCTTAAAAGATATTTAGATGCAAAACTTTAGTTATATAATGCATCATAGAACACTATTAGCCTTCTGTTGCTACAGTCCATTGTTTCTAAAATTTTAGGTCATTCGAGATTAAGACGCCTATATCCTTTTTCATGTCGACTGTGTTCAAAATTTGACCTCATATATTGTAATCTTTTTGGAGACCATCAGCTAATTTTCAGGTTTACATAAGCAAGGGGTTCGAGAACTTATCCCTGAGGTACTTCACCTGAGAGCGGTGGTCATGATAAAATAATTCCATTTAAACTCTCTGCTTGCGATTTTCCAAATTCTTTAATCCATTTTAGTACACTATTCCGATCCCGTGCATCTTTAGCCCAATTAAGTTTTTTATGTAAAAGAGTTTTAAAAGTCTTTTGAAATCGAGATAAACTAGATCTACAACGTTTTGATAATTTAGTAAATATTTAAGCAAATTAGTCAACTATCGATATTCAATTCGAAAGCCTTGATGCGTGTTACTTATTAAATTGTTGACCTCCAGATGTTCCAAGAGTTTACAAATGATCGAATTGAAAGAAATGGGCGAACGATTTTCACGATCAGGCTTCAAGCCTATTTTGAATATTAGTGTTACATTTCCCTCTTTGAACTCCATAGAAACTGTTTCATCGGTAATACATTTTTAAAACTTGTGCTATGGGGTTTAAGCAATTTACTTTCTAATAATTTTAGGTGGATCGGATAGAATTTATTGGTACCCAGCTCATTTAAAATTTTAATTTCTTAATATAAAACCTAATTTCATTTTCGGTTTTGGCAATATTTAAAAGAGTATTGTCTTTGAGCAAATCTATTACTTCTTTTTATTAGGTAGGTTATTTGAACATTCGAAGAAAAAGCTTTCTCAAAATGTTTATTTAATGGCTTCACTATGTCCCCCAGTTTAATCACTTATGACCCACAATGGAACCTGAAGGGTTCCAATGCACTCATTCTCTTATTGGCTTACAATTATTTACATATCTAAAAAAATCGATGTGGTTCATTTTTTAGCAATAAGGCTAATTCCTTTTTATAGTTCTTTAGTCTGTTCTTATTTTGCGTTGGAATCGGTGACGACAATAAAGGTATGGTTTGTATTCTCGACAAAATGAATGGTTTTAAAAATCGTAAAGAATTGGGTACGTTCCCTCATACACTTTTTAATTTACTATTTATCCACGGCACATGGTTTGTTTGATCCATTAGAAGCTCTAGGTTTATATCACTATTTCTTACATTCTAGTGGAAAATAAATGCTGAAAATCATAAACTAATATTTGGCTGCTATGCCATGTGTTATTTTAATAGCAAACCTTTTTCGTTCAAGATATCCTATGGCTGTTTATCTAGTGAAATTAGGGAATAGAAAATTAGATCAATTGTTAAGAACAACTTCACGCAAGCGTCCTTTTGTAGCAGGCACAGAATCCTGCATCTTTCATACACGTTCACTTATTTATTCAGAAGCAGCATGTAATTTTGAAATAACATGTCGATTCATAATTTCCAAAAAAACTCCACCTTCATTATTTTAATTATAAAAAAGGGGCCAATTAATGAAATATTGCCACACTGGTTTACCTACCGAAACACTTTCTCCCTACTTATTTTTGTACAGATTATCCTAAGTTGGCGAATTTTTCATGTGTATTGGCGGAAAAATTCTCTTGGTTTATTACTCCATTCATATGAAATCGTCCTCATCTTCTACTACTACCTAAATACCTGCTCCAGGAATCTTTCTGGTCATCCGAGCCATCGCACAAATCTAAACGGCACGAAAGGAGGTGATGTTTAATAGTTATTTTTAAGGATAAAATTCCAAGGGTTTTCGAGAAATTAACAAAATTGAACTTTTTGAAAGTATAGTACTCTATTAAATCGGCAGGATCCCATGAGATTTTATGCCAATATCTGAAGAACAAACTCAAAGTTTTGGGGGGACCTTGCTGTTTTTAACTTTTCTGAATGTTATTTATGTTAATTGAGAATAGTTTTTCATTTTTATATATATTTTCCAAATGGCTTAGCGTGATATATTTGAACCTGCCTGTTGGATGCAAGATAGTATTTCTCCCTTCAGAGATCTTTTCCTGAATCATTCTAATATAGGGAACGTAAATTACTCGTTATTCAGCTTCTAAATGGAATATTAAAATTCAGTTATACGAAGGGAATATTTATATGTCTAAAAGTGGGTCGATTATTGTGAGATTAAAGCAAATAGTCGTTTTACCCTTAATGGGGTCAGCTCGAGAAAGATAGAAGGCCAGCGGACCCTGCCTCCGGTCGAATATCCTGATATCTGCGTGGGCAGGAGACGCAGGACCTCGTCACCGGGATTGAACCGTCTTTATTTTGACCTACAAGTCAAAATAGGTCCTGTAATTTTCTATGTTCAAGTCCGGATTTTGCACGAAATGTCTGCGCATTCCTCCAGACGTTTTCGAAGGTCCAATATATATGCGTATGAAGACTTGACCTCCTTATCTAGCCAGGGGTTCGAAAACAGTTCATTGAGAATGTTCATCGGGCCGCGAACATTTCGGCTGTAAAGAAGTTCAAAGGGAGTAAACCCCAGGCTTCGGTGGGGAACTTCCCTGCAAGCGAAGAGAGCGACCGGCAGGTATCGATGCCATTCCTGAGGCTAAGCATGGCACAGTTTCTTAAGGACGGTCTTCAGCGTCCCATTTAATTTCTCACAGACACCGTTAGCGGTGGGGTGGAACGGGGTTGTGAAAACAGCTTGATTAATAGAGGGTTTTCCACATACTCCATAAGCTCCGAGGTAAATTGTCTACCCCTATCTGATAAGATCTCCTTAGGGATGCCAACTCGAGAAAAGATGGAGATCAGGGTCTCCACGCAGGTCACGCTGTCGATCTTCTTAAGGGGGACAGTGTCTGGGAATCCGGTCAAAAAATTCCCGAGGGTTAGGATATAAAAATGCTTTTTGCTCGACAAGAAGTGTATTGGGACAATTAGGTCATTGGCCACTCTTAAAAAGGGTTCCGACACAGTTTGTGTCTTCTCTAAGCGAGCTGAAGGAATTTGGCCTCTCGCCGTAGTCTTTTGACAAATGTCACAAGTCGGCGATTTCTTTGCAGCGCCAGGCCAAAAGAAACGGCGAAATATTCGTTATGATGTCTTATTATGGCTAAAGTGGCCAGCTAACAAACCAGCGTGGGCAAGTTTGAGCACCTGCGAACATAGGAGCGAGGGATACATAGCAATAATGGGACTGATTAGGAATCTAGGTGGAGCCGAACAACAGTTTACCTTCAACTAGATATGAAACCTCCTTGTGACCACAAACAGATTCGCGCTCGTTGGTCCTCGCCTTTTTCCACAAGGGCTTTATGGAAGGACAGACCT